>PVIW01009055.1:0-54998 GCA_004026585.1 Noctilio leporinus | reverse complement strand
GACCCTTGTCTGAGGTATCATTGGCAATTATGTTTTCCCATACAGTTGGTTCCCTTTGAATTTTGCTGATATTTTCTTTAGCTGAACAGAAACTTTTCAATTTCATATAGTCCCATTTGTTGATTCGTTCTTTGATTTCCTTTGCCCTTGGTGAAGTATCAGTAAACATATTTTTGCGTAGGATATCTGAAAGTTTACTTAGGCCACTAACTCTTAAACCCTTGACATTGACCCAGATTTCGGTGAAAGCTGCTTGGATCTACAGGATCCTTTTCAGACCATTTTAACGTTGACTGGAGCTGAAACAAAGTACTGAGGCTAACATTTTACACATTCTTCCCTCTTGTTTAGAAATTTGGAAAATTTCTTCATCCCTCCATCTTGCCCCCAACAGATATTAAAACATGGCAACAGATTTCTTAACAGGGATGGTGGACATTATAGACTTGCAATGAAGTATTTTGAAATTGTGACATTTGGAAAAAAAAAATATTTGAAATAGAGTGTTTCCCTGACTCGGGAATTCTGCTTTCACTGGCTTTAAGTAACTATTCTGCCCACAATGGGTATGGGAGGATAGAGCAGTCAGTTACATTTATTTCATTGATTTTTCATTATTAAGAATTGGAAAAACAAATAACTTTTTAAATTGTTCTAATATACATAAAGAAGGGATAAAATTAAAATTCTGAAATTATGAGCCCTGGCTGGTGGCACAGTGGACAAGGTGCCGCGAACCCAAAGGTCGCTGATTCGATTCCCAGGCAGGGCACATAATCAGGCTGCAAGGCAGGTCTCCAGCCAGGTCTGTAGCTGGAGGAAGGTGAAAGGCAAACATACATTGATGTCTCTCTCCCTCTCTGCCTCTCTCCCTTCCCTTCTCTCTAAAAATAATTAATAAAAAAAATCTTAATTCTGAAATTACGAAAAATCCAACATTAGCGCTAGCTTTAAAGATAATGCATATTCAAATATGCAAATTAGGAATTTTCACATAAAAATGAATCACTGAATTTTCTTGTCCAATTATGCCTTTTTTCTTTCTCTCTTTCCTTCTTCTTCTTCTTTTTTTTTTTTTAAAGATAGAGAGGGGAAGGGAGGGAGCAAAACGTCAATTGGTTGCCTCTCCCACACACCTTGTGACAGGGACCAAACCAGCAACCTAGGCCTGTGGTCCTACTGGGAATAGAACATATGACCTTTACTTGGGAAGACAATGCCCAACCAACTGAGCCACACCAGTCAAGGCTCCAATTATGCTTTTTTGAATCTCTGAAACTTCACATTACTGTAGAAAATGTGTGGCTCTACTATGTGGAAGAATTAACTAATTAGTGGAATAATAGTTTAATGATGATTTCAGTACTCCATCAGTCTGATCCAATCAGAAGAGAGAAACCACATTGTATTGGAACAGGAAAAGTTTTAATTTGAAATTTGCTATTTCAAGTAGTTATGCTCTATAAAGTCACTATGAACACTAAATTAGCAAACATTAAACCATTACTCTTAGAGGAAGTTCAGGGTTAGGTTCCTGTGAGCCTCTGGTTGCAACATTTTACCTACTGATGAATACATAATAAACTTGTTTTGATGTGTTTCTGTAGACGGATATTATTTAATATATGTTGTTGCTTCATTAACATTGCATGTTGCTTCATTAACATTGCACTCTCAGGCAACATTATAACACAGCATTTGCCTGAACAAAACTTACCCAACATAGGTATTTTCTCCATAAGGCACCTCGAAGCCTTCTTGCATGCAGGAACACTAGCCAGCACTTTAGAACAATGCTTGAGGGTCATTTTAAACAGAAAATCACTAATAAAATCACAAAAATATGGGGAATGGTACACTAAATAGACTGTGAAAATAACACTTTTGTACACAATGAAAGCTACAAAAAGAAAGCAGTGTTGCCTTGTTCGACTGCAGTTGGGAACATGCAAGTTAGGAACATGCAAGGTGGGTGTGTTAAAAACAACAACAACAAATCAGCCAAGTAAATTTGAAGAGCTAATTGGCTGTATTAAGTGATTCTCAAATCAGGCAGCATCCCATCTATCGACCAAAAGGACTCTCCAAGGGGTTGTACCAAAAGAAAAGTTTTTATATGAAGAAGGGTGGAGGCAAGGAAGCTATTAAAAATAATAATAACAAAAATAATGTTTTTTAGACCAGGACATCTTGTTTGTGGGAAGCAGAGAATGGCTAGAGTTTTTATGCAAATTGCCCCTTCTTTCTATGGGTAAGTATGGGGCAGGGGCAGGTGGAGAGTATAAAGAGGGCTAACTTGACAGATCACTTTGCCAGTACTTGTCTTGTCTAGAAAATTCCAGACAGGTTAAGATTATGTTTCTGGGAGAGGTTGAAACAGCAATTAGGTTAGGTATGAAATCTAGGTTTTGAGATAAAAAGTGATCCTGGCCAGCTCTTCATTAGAATGGTGTCCCGATACACCAAGGTTGCAATTCCATCCCTGGTCAGGGCACATACAAGAATCAACCAATGAATGCATAAGTAAGTGGAACAATAACTTGATGTCTCTCTCTCCTACCCCTTTTCTAAAATCAATAGACATATGATTTTAACAAGTAGCACGAATTGCTTGATGAGTGAAAACCCACACATCTGGTGCCAGAGGTGAAGTACAGTTATAGTAAAGTATTGAGTGTAGAGGGGACACACGACATACAGATGTAAGTGTGAGTTTTCCTTATATTCAGTTGAAACTGGACCCTGGAAAAACACCAGCAAGAACCTAGAAATAAAACCCTTTTCTCCTCCAATGGATCTCCAGCGTCCTCTATTGACAAAACATTATCAGTCAGCAAAGGGAAAATATAAGAAAGACTCATCCATTTGTACAGAGCAGGCAAAAAGAATGGTTTTGGAGCCAGAAGATAAATTAATAATTAGTACAAGTACTATTTAATGTTCTTTTTAAAAATGATTCCCAATAAGTATGAAAAACAAAAAATAGTAAAATTAAGAAAATTAACATTTTACCAGTTAACCAGTTTCCATTTTTGGTTAATATTTAATAGTCTTTTCCATGTCTTCATTTACTGAATGCCAAAATTCATCAATTGAATGTAATTGGAACCTATAAAACATTTCATAACAATTTGAAATTCTACCAGTAATACATGAGAGCATTTATTTTCTTCTACTTTAACAGTGGATATTACTATTGAAAAAAAAAAAACTTTGCTAATTTGATAAGCAAAAATGCTATTTGGCTTGATTTTTACATTTTTGATCCCTAGTAATATTGACATTTTTCTGTTTATTGACCACTTGCATATTTTTCTACTTTATATTGGCATTCTTTATTGTTTTTTCCAAAGTTAGAAAACTTTTACTGAAAATTTTAAATTACCATTTTTCCTCTTTTAAAGTATATACGTATTATTGATTATGCTGTTACAGTTGTCCCAAATTCTTTTCCCCTTGCTCTCCACCACCGAAGACCCCCATTCCCTCCCACAGTTCCACCGCCCCTTAATTCATGTCCATGAGCTGTGCATACAAGTTCTCTTATTTCACCCTTTCCTCTATTATTCTTCACTTCCCCCCATCTTGTACCCACATATTATATTTCCTAATCCCTGCACCTATTTCACCTGCTACCTACTCTCCACTGAAAACCCTCCAAATGATCCCCATACCTATGATTCTGGTCCTATTCTGGTGGTTTGCTTAGTTTGCTTTTTGCTTCTATTTTTAATATTCTGTTGTTGATAAAGTTGAGTTTGTTGTCATTTTGATGTTCATAGTCTTGATCATCTTCTTTTTCTTAAATAATTCCCTTTAACATTTCATATAATAATGGCTTAATGATTATGAACTCCTTTAGCTTTACCTTGTGTGGGTAAAGCTGATAGTCCTAAAGGAAACCCTTTGTAGGTAACTTGCTTCTTTTCTCTTGCTACTTTTAAGATTCTCTTTATCTTTAACCTTTGGCATTTTAAGTATGATGTGTCTTAGTATGGTCCTTTTTGGGGTCTAGCTTGTTTTGGACTCTGTGCTTCTTGGACTTGTATATCTATTTCCTTCCCCAAATTTGGGGAATTTCCTTTAATTATTTTTTTCACACAAGTTTTCAATTTCTTGCTCTTCCTCTTCTCCTTTAGGCACCCCTATGATTTGGGTGATGTTGGCACATTTAAAGTTGTCCCAAGGGTTCCTAAGCCTCTCCTAATTTTTTTTCAATTCTTGTTTCCACTTTCTGTGCTGGTTGACTAGTTTTTTTCTTATGTTCCAAATTGTTTATTTGAACCCTGTTTTGCTTCCTTTCACCATTGGTTTTATGTGTATTTTCCTATGTTTCACTTGGTTTAGCCTTCATTTCTTCCCTTTTGCATTTGCCATGTTGAAACACATCTGTCAAGCTGCGAACATCTTTATTACCAATGTTTTAAACTGTGCATCTGTCAGGTTGGCTATTTCATTGTCACTTAGTTCAGTCACTGGGACTGTGATTTGTTCCATTTTTTGAGTCATATTTCTGTCTCCTCATCTTGGCAGACTCCTGTGTGCCTCTGTGTTTTAAGTAGAGCTGTGGCATCTGTTATGTTGTAAGGGGCAGAGCCTTAGGTATTCATCAGTGTGAGTGACATTTTCACCACGTTGCTGCGTTGTATATGGGAGAAAGAGCAATGCCTCTTGCCAGTTGACAGGCAGTTTCTTCCTCCACCCCAACCTCCATTGGTTTTCACAGCCAGAAGCAATGTGGCCTTATTATTCTCCCCTTCCCTCCGCACTGGAACCGTGAGCCATGAGATCTGGCCTGGTGTCAGGAGCACTCAACAGGTATTGCTACTGCAGCTCCTTTTTCCACTGGTCTGCCCCAATCCTCATCTACCACAGCTGCCACACTGCCAAGCCAGGCACCAAGCCGCCAATCCATGTCCTCACTGTCCCAGCTCCATTCCTCCTACCTGTCTGGATGAGTATTCTTCTATCTTTCATTTGTTGGACTTCTGTGCAGCATGATATTCTGGAATTTCTGGTCGTCTCTAGTTTCGAGGTAGATGTATTGTTTTTGGTTGTGGAGGGAGATGCAGCATGCCCTCTACACCTCTGTCTTGGATATCTCCTATATTGTCTTTTTAAAAATTTGACTTTAGAGATGGAGGGGGAAAGAGAGAAACATAGACTTGTTGTTCCACTTATTTATACATTCATTGATTGATTCTTGTTTCTGCCCTAACCAGGGATCAGACCCACAACCATAGAGTATTGGAGACAATGTTCTAACCAACTGAGCTACCTGGCCAGGGACTCATATTGTCTTTGTTAATTTTTCTTTGGGGGCACAGTTTTAGAGAAGGCTGAATTCTTTCATAAAATAAATAAATCTGAAACAAAAGGTAAAATTCACATTTTGATACTATTTTACCATTATACCTTTATATGTCCCCTAAAAATTCAATATCCTCTCAAATTTTACTTACAGGAAGAAAGACTCTTAAACATAAATTGTAGTTTAATGTTAGTAAAATTTTGTTTTTATACGACTGCAATAGTCTTAACACACCTGCTTCAGATGTTCCAGGACTGCCCAACACCGCTCCCATGAGAATGAATGATGATGGTAAGGTCTAAGAATTACCAGAACAGCTCTGACATTAGAAAAAGTTTCTTTGCGTAAGAGAAAAAAGTCAACAGGAATGCTTTCCTCAAGGTCTTACTTAATAATAAATCATTGATAATAGCAGTTGGTTGAGCTTACCTTTCTTCTATTATCACTGAATAAATATTTCCAATATTTTATAACAGAGAGCTCACATTTACAGCCTCAGGGATGGATTCATTCATAATTTACTGTCTATTCTTTTATCCTGCTTTATGTTCCTTACGGTACTTACAACTAATTAATATTGTATAATATAGCTATTTATTATTTATCCATTCTAATAGTATTGTAAGATCCACAAATGCAGATACTTAATCTCTTTTTAAAAATTTGTCAGTTATAGCTGACATACAATATTATATTAGTTTTAAGTTTACAACATAGTGATTAGACATTTATTATATATAACTTACCAAGTGAACACCCTGGTAAGTCCAGTACTCAGTACTTACCTGGCCCCATACATAGTTATTACAATATTACTAGTTATATTCCCTATGCTGTACCTTACCTTATGGTGACTATTTTCATAAAACCAGCAATTTGTACATCTTAATCCCTTCACCCTTTTTACCCAGCCCCACCCATCTGGCAACCGTCAGTTTGTCAAGGTCTTAATCTCTTAATCATGGTATCCCCAATACCTAGAATATTACCTGGCATATAGGGGACACTGCAAAAATTTATTGAATGAATCAATCAATTCAGTAATTATTTACTGAACCTCCATTGCACTGTAGACACTGGATAGCTAGACTTGGGAGGTAAAATTGCTTGCTACATTGTACAAAATGTCCTTATGTTTGTGTCTTAAGTTAGAAAGAATCTATCGACTCCTTCCTATAAAAATGAGAAATTTATTGCCATTTGCACCAGCTCTTTCATCCTCTCCAACTCCTAATTTCTGTTACTTTTATTTGTCTATAGGTCTTCTTTATATCTTTAAAAATAGTATAGGTAAAACTTTGACTCTTGATTTAGGCCTCTAGAGAGTACCTACCTTACTCCCTGGAATGAAGTTGAAGACATTAGTGATTCCACTTACATTCCTATTCACCTTGCCTCTTTCCTCCCACATTTTGGTAATTTATCATTTTTACATTGCCATGGTGAATAATATGTGTCACTTGGTTGGTTCTAAAAGTTAAGGACTAAAAATCAACATGTACCATATTTTTTTCCTGTGGACTCAAAGGAAAAAATAACCATAAACTCCCTTTACTTTGCTTTTTGCCTTAATCAAGACAGGTCTGTATCAGCACATATAAGCCAAATGTCCCCCCAATTAGTGGTTGTTTTTCTGTTTTGGCTTTCTATAATATTTTCTTTATCTCTGTACTGGCCCATAGACTGTTGCATTATAATTTATCAACTCATATAACCATCTACAAGCCAAATGATTTTAACTTCTTTTGGCTGTGTGTGTGTGCTCGTGTGTGTGTGAGAGAGAGACAGAGACAGAGACACTTGAGTGAGAAAGGAGAGAGCCTTGAGTGTAAAATGAAGGCTATGAACATTTTCTATAGAGCACACAGAAAATTTTGGGTATAGTTTCAAGAATTTTATACATCACCCTGCCCCTGGGTCCCAAGGTAAAAACTCAGCCCTAAACAGTGTTTTCTTAAGGACAAGATCTAGTCTTATTATTGTGTTTCTAGTATCTAACTGTCCAAGATAGCAATAATTACTTGTGTAATTATTTTTAATTTTATTTTTCAATTAGTTTACATTCAATATTATTTTGTATTAGTTTCAGGTGTACAGCATAGTGCTTAGACAATTAATATACTTTACAAAGTGCCCCACCCTCATTATTTCCACTACCCACCTGGCACCACACATAGTTATTATATTATTGTCTATATCCTTATGCTGTACTTTTTATTTATTTTTAATTAAATTTATTGGGGTAAAGCTTATTAATAAAACTATGTTGGTTTCAGGTGTACAATTCTTTAATACATCACCTGTTTATTGTATTGTGTTCACCACCCCAAGTAAAGTGTCCCTCTATCACCATTTCCTATGCTATACTTTATATCCCCATGACTATTTTGTAACTACCAATTTGTTCTGTCTAATCTCTTCACCTTTTTCACCCAGTACCCCCCAACCCCCACCCCTCTGGCAATCATCAGTCTGTTCTCTGTATCTGTGGTCCATTTCTATTTTGTTCCTTTATTTTTGTTCTTTAGTGTTCACAAATGGTAAGATTTCATTATTTTTATGGCTGAGTAATATTCCATTTCATATATATATATATCCACTATAAAAATGTTTTTGATTTTATCTTCAGAGGGGGGAAGAGAGGGAGAAAATAAGGCAGCAAAACATCAATGTGCAAGGGAGAGATACATTGACTGATTGCCTCTCACATGCCCCCAACTGGGGACCCAACCCACAATCCAGCTATGTGTCCTAACAGGGAATTGAACAACAACCTCTCTGTTTGTAGGCCAGTGTGCAATCCTCTGAGCCAAATCAGCAAGGGCTCAATTACCACCTTTTTTATCCACTCATCTATTGGTGGACACTTGGGTTGTTTCCCTATCTTGGCTATTGTAAATAATGCTGCAATGCACACTGCGGTTCATATATTCTTTTGAATTAGTGTTTTGGATTTCTTTGACTATTTACTAAGGAATAGAATCATTGGGTCATAATGATAATGACCATAATGGGTCATAAAGCAGTTCCATTTTTAATTTTTTGAGGAATGTCTATACTGTTTTCCACAGTGGCTGCACCAATCTGCATTCCCATCAACAATGCACGAGGGTTCCTTTTCTCCACATACTCACCAACACTTGTTATTTGTTGATCTCTTGATGATAGCCATTCTGACAGGTGTGAGGTGATGTCTCATTGTGATTTTAATTTGCATTTCTCTGATGATTAGTGCTTTTGAGCATCTTTTCATGTTTATTGGCCATCCAATATATTCTCTTTGTAGAAGTATCTTTCAGGTCCCCTGCCCATGTTTTAAAAATAGGATTGTCTTTTTAGTGTTGAGTTATATGAGTTCCTTATACATTTTTAATATTTCCCCCTGAAGAGATGCATCATTGGTGAATATTTTCTCCCACTCAGTAGGCTCTCTTTTCATTTTGTTATGGTTTCCTCTGTGGTTCAAAATATTTTTAGTTTGATGTAGTCCCATTTGTGTATTTTTTCTTTTGCTTCTCTTGCCTGAGCAGATATAGCAGAAAAAATATTGCTGAGAAAAAATGTCAGATATTTTCCTGCCATGTTTTCTTCTAGGAGTTTCATGATTTTGAGTCTTATGTTTCAGTATTTAATCCATTTTGAGCTGTAAATATTTGCTTAAATAAATGAACCAATCATGCTCACTTTTCCATTGGCTTTTAGTCTACTTTTAAAACATAAAAGGCAAATTTCATATCGCTAGCATTTGTTTTGTGGAATCTACTTTTCATGTAATCCACAAATACTTGAATGTGGTTTTAAAATTTTGGAGTTTTTAACGATATTCATGCTGAGGTGTTAAGGGGTAAGATGAATCAAAACACAGGATGCATCGCTGGATAGATGGGTATTTATGTAATAAAGTATTCTAAGGACACTTTTTCTTTCTTTTCTTCCCCAGAAACTACCGAGATTGTGCCTTTTTCCTCATAACTCTCCCAAAGGAAGAGAGAAGAACAATCATTAATGGCCAATTTTAGCAGTTGCAAAAGCAACACTGAAAGCTGACTTCACGTTCAGGAGGGAACACTGCACCCTCCTCCTCTTGGTTTCGCGCACACTACACATTCAGAGAAACTTCTCTAGTAAAAAACTATAGAAATGATCCCTGGAAGTATAGTTTTATATAAAGGAAATGTTTTTGTAGAATCTAGGCAGTGAGCATATGGGTGTTCATATACAATTCTTTAAACTTTTGTAAATGTTTGAACATTTTCATACCCCATAGGAAAAACTGACGTGTTGCTTAAGCACGGGTATGTTTGCTTTTTAGATCTCACTTGTGTTTGCAGAGCTCTGGAGAATATGAATAGTTCCCACAGTACACTTTTAACCAGCACAGGTCTCCTTTTGGTAGAAAATTTTATTAATACAACCAGACAACTTACCAAATACAAGTTAGATAGCTCAAAACACCTAATTACTACACTGAAAGTGTGACCCAGTCATTTACCCAAGATGCACGAAAAACAGGAGACAAAAGGAATGGTTTTGTGGTTTTAATATCATCGGTCTCCTAGATGTGAATTGCTTTACTGACTGCACCCACGGTAGACTAGTCTATTTCTGTTTCCTTCATTTAGAGGAGAATAACAAGCACATTTTTTTACCTCTCCCATTCCTTAAAACCACATGACGACTATATCAAGTTACGAAGAGGTTATCGAGGCAGTGTGTGTAGAGTACAGACGCTGCAGTCAGGGTGCTTGGGTCTGTTTCCTACATATTGGCACTGTGGGCTAGATAATCATGTCTGTAACACAGGGCTGTTGTACAACACTATGAAATAGCAAAACAGCAGGCGCTCTATTATCATTATTATCACCTGACAAGTCATAATTGGGTCTCGACATGAAGAAGGAGGCTGGGCCAGTGGTCTCAGTCTTTTCTGCCTAGAATTCTGTGGTAAAGTCCAAGACAAATGCCTCAGCTCTGACCGGTGCCTTTCGAAGCAGCCGTCACTTGGGAATCCCAGCTCCGAAACCAGTAAGCGGTCTAAACAACCGCAAGCACCTAGGAAACTGTAGATCCTGCGCATGCGCAGAGGTGCTTCTCCCCGCCCCCCCCCCCCGCCCCCCGGGGCCCCAATCTGTGGTGAAAGGACTATTCTATTCCTGAGATGTTGACTGTGGAGAATTTGGAAGCCCAGACCTGGGAGTACAGGTGCGTTAGTAGCAGTTCCTGCACTTTGCCTTGTGAGTGGGAACTTACTACTGTATAGTTCTATTCTGACGCAGGCGACAGGCTTCTGAAAAGCGTCTGGAAGGGCTCCACGCTCCCTCCTCGCCCTCTCAGCTGGGAACGTTAGGGCGGGCCGACGGGCGGCCAGGTACGGAAGCCCAGAGGGCCCCGCCCACCTCTGCCCGCCGCCACGCCCTGCCTCCCGGACGCCGCAGACTCTCGGCCGAGTGGAGGCTGCCGGCCGCTCCCCCTCGTCTCCGCCCGCCCGGAGCGGTGCGGAAGACGTCAGCGCTGCCAGCGTGGAGACGGCGGCGGGGCTCGGGCGGCGGAAGTAGCTCCTGGGACTGCGAGCCTCCCTTGGCTCCGCCTGCCTCAACCATGGATGCGTCCCTGGACAAGGTTCGTAGCTGGGGCCGGAGGCGGCGCTGCGGCAGGGGGTCTCCACCTCGGGGCGGCTGTTTCCCTGTCGTGAGCTGCCATTGTGACTGGGGAGTGGGCCGGGCGTACGGGCTCCACCTGAAGAGGCCTGGCGGCGAGGGCGTCCAGCCGGGCTCTCGCAGCTGAGGCCTGGTCACGCTCCGGGGACCGGGAGTCTCTCTGGTCCGCGGGGACCGAGAGAGAGACCGGGCCGGGTGGTGGCCCGGGCCGCCAGCGCCCTGGTGACCAGCGCGGGGCCACCTTGGGGCCTGCTGGAGTTGGGCTCGCCCATTTGAATGGCGGAGCGCAGTGGTTTGGGAGCCAGCTGCAAACCTGTAGGTTTCCTGTGCTTTCCAAGGTAGGAAGAAAAAATGTTCAGGCAGTGGATCCCTAGCTTCAGCGTGCCTCGGAGTCACCTGGGGCCCTTGGTAAAAACCCTTGTTTTTGGTTCTAGAGGCCGAACCTCTAGGGGGCGGGACCGGGATCTGCACGTTGAACAAGTTCCCCACGTGATTCGGAGGCGGTAGCTGGTGAACAGGGCTTAAGACCCCAGAGATCAAGGAAGGGGTGGCGTTTCTGTAGATTTTTGAGTTTCGTTTCGGGACTTGCTGCTGCTGCTCCACAACTTTCCGGCGCCTCCTTTCCATGGTGAAGGGGGAGACCCTCCTGTCAGCCCGGAATCTGCTGGCAGCAGCACTTGCCTCCGGTTTCCCGTTGAGGGAAGGAAGCGTGCTGTACCTGGCATCGAAATGGGTTCTGATTGTCCCGATTTGGGGGCTTGTGAGAACCAGTGCTTGGACCCCTTCATGGATGCCTGCTTTCTGAACCTGACAGTCTTCCCCTCCCTCCAAGCCTTTCCCCCTGTTCAAGCTTGGAAGTCTGCTTGTCCAGACGCAATTTTCCACACATGTCTGATTTAAGAGCCAGCCTGGTATTTTAGGACTACATCGTTTTAATTTTGAACTGGCAGAAATAACATTTTGTCATTTGTCAGCGCAGCAGCTGCTGTCGATGTGTCTGTTCACTTGTCTCTGAAGAGTCGCAGGGTGTAGTTGGACAAGTGCAGCCAGATGTCTTCGTGTGCCCACAGTGGTGGAGCCCACGCCTAGGCCGTTGCTCATGAACGGGGGGAGGATGTGATCATGAAAAACGAACGTTTTTCTGCCACAGCCTTACCTGTCTTTCTGGCCAGGAATAAACTTTCCAGGCTTTTGATTTAGCACAGTGTCTACTTTTAGGTACTGGGAGGTTTAGCGTGGATCAGTGATTCTCAACTAGGAGGCATTTGGCAGTGTCTGGAGATTTGTTTGATGATGTTGGGCGGGGGTGGGGGGTGGGGGGGCCGCCTGCACTTAGTGGATGGTAGCCGTGGGTGCAGGTTGGCCACGCAGCACACATTTATTTACCTGCTCAGAACGTCAGTGGTGCGGAAGTTGAGAGCACCCTGGTTCCAGCTCCTGTGTGGAACACCAACAGTTGAATACAAAATAATCAAAAAATATACCTTCAGTGTTTCCTTTACAATTTCATGAGGAGCTACAATGGGCTTTTGTCTTTTCAATTAAAAACCTAAAGAACTGGGGTGATCTTTCCTCTGAGAATAGTTCTTGATAGGCAAGTGTACAAAACAGTGGATTGGAATCGTGCTTTAGTTAATGCTTCTCTGACATTTGATTAGTAGAGTATAGCGGTGGTTCTCTTTGATGATAAAAGATCTTAAATTCTCCAAGTGAAGATCTGAAGAGGTACTGAAATTCCATAGTTCTTAAGGCTGGAGCATTCACAGAAATTGCAATGCTTTTTTTAGGAATTCAGAATATGTGGGTTGGAAGTTTATGCCTTAGGCCATTGTAGAAATTCAGAGTGTAACTTTTTAGAAATCAGACTGTCTTATTTTTGCATTTCCTGAAGCATTAAAGGGCCTTACATGTAATGAACAATTTCTTTTGTTGCTGAGTAGGCAGAAAAGAAGAAACACTGCTATAATATGAATATTGAGGATTTTATGTTCAGAAAAATAGTTTAAATCTAAAACATTGAGTTGTACCCTTTCCTGTTTCTTTGAAGAATAGACTATTCTGAGCTAAATTCTGCATTGCTTATATAAATTTGAGAACTATTTGAGCAATTCTGAATGATCCTATTTAAGCAGGTCCTTGCATAATTTATACTGGCTACAGACAGCACAATGTTATTTGATACCCCTCCTCTAAAATTTCAAATAATCTCTCAATAATATGTACTGTGCTATCATCATTTAGTAGAATCACTCAGTACATTTCCGAATATAATTGTGTTCTTGCTTTTATTTAGGTAATATATAGATGTGTAGACCTGCGATGGCCAAGCCACTTTCTTGTCTTTTTTCACAATAGTATCAGTTTTCTTCTTGCATCTGAAATTAGTGATGTCTCAAGAAACCAGATAGGTTAATTGAAGGGGCCCAGAAACCTGGCTGGTGTGACTCAGTGGATTGAATACCAGCTTGTGAACTGAAAGGTTGCCAGTTTGATTCCTGGTCAGGGCTCTTGCCTGGGTTGCTGTGGGCCAGGTTCCCAGTTGGGGGTGTGCAAGAGGTAACCAATGAATGTGTCTCTTGCACATCACACTGATGTTTGTCTCCCTCCTATCCTTCTCTGAAATATAAACAAAATCTTTAAAAAAATAAGAAGGGGCCAGGAATTCAAACGAAAAGAGTAGAAGTAGGAGCCTCAGCCCTGAATACCATAAGTCCAATGTATAAGGAACAAGGCCTTGTAGCAAAGTCTCCCGGTGCTTAGTTATGTTAATATTCGAGTTTTAAAATGCCACAGGAAGTAATTACTCTGATGCTGAAGTTCTTAATAAGTTATTCAACACACCTACATACACCTTTTAGTAAAAACCTGCTACTTTAAATTTGTAGAACAGCCCTTGCTGAATAGTTCAATTGGTTCGAACATCATCCAACTATGCCAGGATTGTGGGTTCAGTCCCCAGTCAGGGCACGTACAAGATCAACCAGTGAATGTATAAACAAGTGGAACAACAAATTGATGTCTGTCTCTGTCTGTCTGTCTCTCTCCACCTCTCCCTCTTAATAAAAGCACATTGAAATTTGTAGAACAGCACAGACCTTTTCCTATTGCTTAGAGAATTTCATTCTTCCTGGATATTATGTTTGGACAAGGTGTATTGCCATTCTTTTTGCGTTTACTTTAATTCCAACCTTGAGTAAACTTAGAGCAGTGTTTTTCAAACCAGTACTGTTGACATTTTGGGCTGGATAATTCTCTATTGTGGAAGGCTGATCTGTACATTATAGAACGTTGACCTGGCTGGTAGCACAGTGGATAAGGCCCTGGCCTGCGAACCCAAAGGTTGCAGGTTCGATTCCCCAGCCAGGGCACATAACTAGGTTGCAAACCAGGTCTCCAGTCAGGTCTATGGCTGGAGGCAGGTGAAACGCAACCATACATTGATGTTTCTCTCCCTCTCTGCCTCTCTCCCTTCCCCTCTTTCTGAAAATAATGAAATAAAATCTTAAAAAAAAAAAAAAAGAATGTTGAGTAGCATGCCTAGCCTCTACCCTCTCTATATGCCAGTAGCACCCTCTCCCCGAAGTGTGACAACTCAAAACCTCTCCAAGATGAGGAAACTTTTTCCTGAGAGTGGAAGGAATTATCTCCAGTTGAGAACCACTGACTTAGAGAACCTAGAGCTGCATTGTACAGTCTGGTAGCCACTGGTACATTTGGCTTCAGATACTTAAATATTTATTTAAAACTAAATAAGTCTAATTCAGTTTCTCAGTCACACCAGCCACATTTCAAGTGCTCAGCAGTCACAATGTGGCTTTTGGCCAGTGTGGTAACTGGACAGCACAGATAAAGAACATTTCCATCGGAAAGTTCTATTGGACGATGCTATAGAGAGGCCAATTTATCTGTTATATATCTAATTCTTTTCTCTAAAAGAAGCATCTTGGACCCTGTGTCTGACCTAACTACAGCTGAAGCCATTTTTATTTTATTTCTTTATTTATTTATTTTATTTTTTAAAGATTTTATTTCATTATTTTTAGAAAGAGGGGAAGGGAGAGAGACATCAATGTATGGTTGCATTTCACCTGCCTCCAACCACAGACCTGACTGGAGACCTGGTTTGCAACCTGGTTATGTGCCCTGGCTGGGGAATTGAACCTGCGACCTTTGGGTTCGCAGGCCAGTGCCTTATCCACTGTGCCACCAGCCAGGGCGCCATTTTTATTTTTTGTACTCATCATGAGCTAATTCCCCCAACCCCCAACACCGTTGGACCTGATTTTGGAAAATTTGTTATCACCTTATTGTTTATAAGTTATAAGAAGCAGTAGAAGCATAAATGGAACATTCCTGATTATTACTGATAAGGATTACCAGAATTTCCATTCCTGCATTTTACTTTTAAATGCTCACAAAAAGAACCCCTAATAGGTAAGTTTGAAATGACTAGTTTCTGTCATATGCCTTCTTAGATTCCACTCTTACATAAAATGGGAGACTTCTGTGAGGAGATGATAGTTTGTAATCATAGTGTTCATTTAAAGCTGTTTCCTATATCATCATAACATGAGGGTTTTGCATACAGATGCATGGTGGTTAAATGGTAAATGATTATCAAATGCCGGGTGTCAGAAAAAACATGGTATGTACAAAGTTCTGATCCTAAAACTTTATGGTCTTGGTGATTCTTGATTTATTTAAGATAGCAGAGGTAGTCATTAGCAAAGCTTTTAATGGTCCCCTCTCCCATCTGTGTTCCCCATATGTAGGCTTGTGAATTATAATTATACATAGGAGTTGCTTGAGCTTAATGCTATATTTTTTTCACCTAAAGCAGAAGCCTAGTTTGATTTATAATTTTTATTGAAGGCCAACTATGGTTAAAGCCTGGTGCTGAGTGCTGAAAAAGACACAGGGTGAAGAAGACATGATTTCTGCTGGAGGTTACAGTCTGGTGAGGGGTATACACATGTTTAGACAAATCCTTGTATAGCAGGGAGGGGTAAAAGAAGTATCACAGAAAATAAACAAATAGAGGGGTACATGGAAAAAGAAAGATTTTGTGGAAGAGATGATTTTTTTTAGGTAGAATATTTAGTTCAGAATCCTGACTTTTCTAGAGTTTTTTAAAAATGAAAATATAGATTTTCCTTATAATATGATTATGTCTCATTATTGATGGTAGAATGTAAATTAAGGGAAAGGAAAGCCATTTCATCTTTTGTAGTTAAATCTGGTATAAAAAAGATACCACTAATCACTTTGAAAATGTCCAAAAATTCCTTTCACAAATTTATCAAAAATAAAAATCACCATGGCCTGTCCTGTTTGGCTCATGTGGGCTGGGTGCCATCCCACAAATTGAAAGGTCACTGGTAGATTCCTGATTCACGTCAAGGCGTATGCCTGGGTTGGGGTTTGGTCCCTGGTAGGACCTCAGGGTTCTTAGGAGAAGCAACCTGTAGATGTCTGTCTCTCACAGGGATGTTTCTCACCCTTTCTTTCTCTTTCCCTTCACCTTTCTCTTAAATACATAAAACCTTTTAATAATTATTTTTTAAATATCTCTTGGGGGGTGCAGAATAAATACATTATGTAGTTGAAATTAAATCCTTTGTTTCCAAGCAATATTCGAGGTCCATACAATTATTTCAAATCTTTTGTTGTTGTTGTTGTTTATAATTTTTCTTATTATCGCAATAGTTTTTTGGTGGCAAATGTTAAGAATTTAACAGCTGTAAGGTGTGGTCTAGTCTGAAACCCTATCCACATTTTTTTTTAATTTAATTGTATTGTTGCTTTTATTACACCCATCCCGTTTTTACTCCCCACTGTCCCCTTCCCCACCCGCCCACTCCCCCACAAAGTCAATCCCACTTGTTGTCCATGTCCATGGTTCTTCCACACTTGGTTCTCGACTAAACTGCTCCCCTTCTTTGCCTCTTCCTCCCCTCTCCCCCCACCCCCCTTCCTCCTGCACACTGAAGGTCTATTCATTGTATTCATGTATCTGGTTCTGTTTTGCTTGTTGTTTGTTTTGTTCATTATTGTCCTGTAATGGGTGAGATCATATGGTATTTGTCCTTCACTGACTGGCTTATTTCACTAAGCATAATACTTTCTAGTTCCATCCATGTTGTTGCAAAGGTCAGGAGTTCTTTCTGCTGTGTAGTATTCCATTGTGTAAAAGTACCAAAGTTTTTTGATCCAATCATCCACTGATGGGCACTTACGCTGTTTCCAGCACTTGGCTATGGTAAATAATGCTGCTGTGAACATAGGGGTACATAGATTCTTCTGAATTGGTGTTTCAGGGTTCTTTGGGTATATTCCTAATAGTGGAATTGCTGGATCAAAAAGCAGTTCCGCCATGGCTCGCAGCACAGTGGATAAGGTGCCGGCCTGCGAACCCAAAGGTTGCAGGTTCGATTCCCCAGCCAGGGCACATAACCAGGTTGCAAACCAGGTCTCCAGTCAGGTCTGTGGCTGGAGGCAGGTGAAAAGCAACCATACATTGATGTCTCTCTCCCTCTCTGCCTCTCTCCCTTCCCCTCTTTCTAAAAATAATGAAATAAAATAATAAAAAAAAAACTAGTTCCATTTTTAGTTTTTTAAGGAAACTCCATATTGTTTTCCATAGTGGCTGTACCAGCCTACATTCTCACCAACAGTGCACCAGGGTTCCCTTTTCCCCACATCCTCGCCAACACTTGTTGTTTGTTGGTTTGTTGATGATTGCCATTCTGACAGGTGTGAGGTGGAATCTTATTGTGGTTTTAATTTGCATCTCTCTGATGGCTAGTGGTGTTGAGCATTCTTTCATATGCCTTTGGGCCCTTTGTATGTCTTCCTCAGTGAGTTGTCTGTTCAAGTCTTTTGCCCATTTTTTAATTGGGCTGTCTCCCTGGTGTTGAGTCCCATTAGTTCTTTATATATTTTGGAGATCAAACCCTTGTCTGAGGTATCATTGGCAAGTATGTTTTCCCATACAGTTGGCTCCCTTTTAATTTTGCTGGTATTTTCTTTAGCTGAACAGAAACTTTTCAATTTGATATAGTCCCATTTGTTGATTTGTTCTTTTATTTCCTTTGCCCTTGGTGAAGTATCAGTAAACATATTTCTACGTAGGATATCTAAAATTTTACTGTCTACATTTTTCTCCAGGACCCTTATGGTGTCACTGTTTATGTTTAAATCCTTTATCCATCTTGAGTTTATTCTGGTGTATGGTATAAGTTGGTGGTCTAGTTTTATTTTATTTTTTTTTTTGCATGTTGCTGTCCAGTTCTCCCAACACCACTTGTTGAAGAGACTGTTTTTACTCTATTTTATGTTCCTTCCCCCTTTATTGAATGTTAATTGACCATAGAGTCCTGGGTTTATTTCTTGGCTCTCTGTTCTGTTCCATTGATTTATATGTCTGTTCTTATGCCAGTACCAGACAGTTTTGATGGCAATAGCCTTGTAGAATAATTTGATGTCCAGTATTGTGATTCCTTCTACCTCGTTCTCCTTTCTCAAGATTGCTGTGGCTATTCATGGGCGTTTTTGGCTCCATATAAATTTGTGAAGTATTTTTTCTATTTCTGTGAAGTCCGTCATTGGTATTTTAATTGGGATTGCATTGAATCTATAGTTTGTTTTGGGCAGTATGGAACCCTATTCACATTTTTTTAAATGAATAAAGCATTCTGAGTTTAAAATGACTGAACAGAGAGCAAACTTTTCTAATATATTTTTTCTTTTATGCAGAGGAAAAAAAGAAACAGCAAAATAAAGCCTTCACTTTGAAAGTGCTACTCAATGACATTGAATATTTAGCTATAGTGGAGCTTTTCAGGATACTATTGAGTCTGAATTACTGGACTGGACATTATATTAGGCAGAATCACATGAAACTGCTCTTTTTGTGAATTAAAAACAGTTGAATATTGGCAGGTTCACTCAGTTCAACCTTAAATGGCTGAAGATTTAAAGATACACAGAGCTTTCTAGAATTCAAGAGTTTCTTGCCTCAGAATCCTTCTTACTGTGTTTAAGATAAGGCTGGCAACTTATTCTTATATAATTCTAATTCAATTTTGGAAATAATGATATTGGTAAGGATAATGGATAGCTTTATCTTTCTGATTTGGTCCCCAAACAAGTCTTAAGAAACACTCCCTTATAAGGAGCCTATCTCAGTCTCAGTGAGACTTCTTTCTTTCCAATGACTATAGTGTGCTTCTCTTTAAGCAACTTTATTTTTGCTCTAGAATAAGTGTGTGATACCAGATAAGCTAATAAACTTTTTGAAATAAAGCTTGCCTGATGTGTGGTATTTTTCCATCTGGGTAGTTCCTGGGAAGCATTTTCTCTGTATACAATGTTTAAGTTAATTGATTCTCCAGAAATAGTGGTCTCTAGTAATAAATTTTTTGAAACACAAACTTGGATTCCTAACATTTCTGGCATATATTTTCAAGGGGGTTATTTGAATGCTCCCTGTTTGTCCTCCACATACTTACATCTATGACATGTTTGATCAGTATTTACTAATTTTGCTGCCTCCTTACCTGTCAAAGAGTTTACCTCTGTTGTATATTTTACTGCTACTTTTTTCCATGTTCTTTTCTGTCTCTTTTTGAGGAATTTAAGGTTTAATAACACCTTATGTAGTATTTGCATATCTTTTTCAACTGGGAATATTATGGTTCTCAATAAACCAGCAGTTACAGTGCAATTGTGTTCTCACAAACACTCAAGTAAAGAGTCCATGATAGTTAAATATAAGATTTTTTCCAAGAGTTTCCATCCAGTTCTTAGAAGACACAGACAAAAGTGCCTAGGTCTTAAGTATTCTTCTGTTGAAATCAGGCAAAAATATTTACAAATGTAGAAACTGAGCCTCCAGTAAGGTAAGCCATGTTTGCAAGACATTATATCAATTTTCCAGAGAATTCCTGTTGTTTTCTCTGAACATTGACCCACGAGAAGCCCCTGTGTTCCTAGAGCAGCTGCTGCTATGTTCTTGCTTTTCAGAGGTGATTGGTATTGAGGGTACTAGTGCTAGATATTAAGCATGGTTTATGTTTTCACCTGGGAGGAAAATAATAGGATTTTTGAAGAGTTGAAAGTTGCATGATGATCAGGATCCAGGATTAACCTTGTTTAGGAAGTTGTTAGAAACATAGTAATTTGTAGTTTTATTGGATCACTTTGATCAGTTGAAGAAAAGTGGTGATTTTTTTAATATACATCTAATGTATACATTATAAACCAGCATTTTATAACAGCTAGATCTTCTGTCTGAGACACACCTCACAGGCTTTAGTTTTTCTACTGTCAATAGTCCTAGAACCCCACCCCCCACCATTATGGACATTGCTCCCCAGGAAAAAATTTCTTGAAACAACAGTGTCATATGCTCCTGTTATTGATGAACGTTGTGATTAACATATTTTAAAATTATGTTTTAGACTTCCTCTTTTCTGGGAGCTACTTCTCTTTAAATTAAAGTTTTAGCTCTGTATTTCCCAAATAGCAGTAATTCATGTACCATTTTTGTGAATTTTGTTACATCTATGTATCACTTGTACTATCATTTGCTTAATATTTATTTTAAATTGACTTTAAATCTATATACTTTTCTTTTAAATTTATATACAATAAAAATACCCAGTTTATTTTTCAGTTTGAGTTTTGGCAGGTGTATACAGTTAATATAACCACCTACATAATGAAAAGAGGGAATATTTTCACGTCCCTGAAAAGTTCCCTTGTGCCCCTTTCCAGTTGGTTGCAGATCTGCTTTTTGTTGGTATAGTCGAGTCAACCCTCAATCCACACCCCCTTTCCTTCTTTTTTAACTTAAGTTTTGCTAAACAAGTAATGTGTACAAATTCAGTTTGAGTTATTTTTTCCCTATTTGTGTGAAAAGAAGTATGTAATTTTTGTTGTCACACTTTTGTAACTACTGCTCTACAATTACTTTTAAAATTTTTCTCAGCTTTCAAGCACGCTTAATCAAGTTCTTGTATACATTGTCTGGTACTGTGGATACGAAATGGGAATGAGAAAGTAATGGCTGCCCTCCCTTTAAGCTTATGGAGGCATGACTCTTAGTTTTAAGGAACTAATACACATTTTTTTTAGAGCATTTTTTTTTTACTTAGAACCTAATATTTTCCTGCAACTAGTTATCATTTAATATTTTGGATTATCCAGTTAACAAGCACATGACATTAGAGGCACATCATATTCACATTTAGTTCACTCACATTTAACTATGAATGCTCTTTTTCTTCCTTTCCTCCTCCCCACTTCAATTCCTAAGAGAGTAGGAGAAAGAACAATTTAAATGTAAGCCAGTCCACTGAATGAGTGTGTATACTATAGAGAAAGACTCCAATGGGGGACTGTGAAGCTGCAGTTCCCCCCTGTTTTTCACAGGAACTGCAGCAGTAGGGCACACAGGAGGAGGTAATGCAATCCCAAGTATAATAGAACTTTTTGCACACCTCTTCCAAATAAGATACTACTAAATACAGTAGGCAGTATGAGGAGAAAAAAAGATAAATATACTTCAAGACTAACCAGAACCAGAGATCGTCTGTAACTGTTTATAACCCAGCTCATACTGTATAAATTCAAGATAATAAATTTGCTTTAAAATGACTATTAAGATTAGGAAGGAAAAAAAGGTGAAAGTGTGTATGTTTTAATTCTACAAGAATTTTAAATATTTTATTTTATTTTGACATGGAAAGTAGACGTACTGTTGATACTAAAATCCAAAAAGGAAAAAAAGGGATATGAGCTGGAAAGACTCCTCTGACCTCTATGCCCATCCTTGCAGTTCTCTTCTCTGGAGGCAGTCACTATTAACAGCTTGTGTGAGCTTCTAGAGTTTATAGAGGCACTTGCGGATTTATGAGTGTCTTAGTTTCCTGCGGTTGTCTAACAAATTAGCACAAACTGAATGACTTAGAACAATAGAAATGTATTCCCTCACAGTTCTGGAGATCAGAATTTGAAATCTGTATCACTGGGCTGATTGAAGGTGTTGACAGGGCTTCTGTGCTCCCTCAGAGACTCTAAGGAGAGAGCCCCTTCCTTCCTTGTTATAACTTACACTGCCTGTCAGCACTCCTTGGTTTGTGGCCCTGTTGCTCCAGTTTTAAGGCAGGCATCTGCAAATCTCCCACTGCTCCATCTTCGCATAGCTTGTGTGTGTGCAGGTGTGTTTAGTCTCCTCTGCTTCTCATATAAATATATGTGATGCATTTAAGGCTCACCTGGATAATTCAGAGTAATCTTGCCATCTCAAGAATCTTAACTAATCACATCTGCAAAGATTTTGCTGTATAAGGTAACATTCGCAAGTTCCAGGGATTAGGGTATGTATACCTTTTGGGGGGCCAGTTTTCAGCCTGCTACATCAGTAAAACAAACATGTTTCTGAACCTTGCTTCTGAGAGTGAAAAACTGGAATAACCTAAGGGTCTATTAATTCAGAATTGGCTAAATGATGCTACGTTCATAGAATTGAATAAGGTGCCACCACTTAGAAAAATGAAATGGACATACTGACGTGGAACCATAGTCACTATAAAGTAAAAAACAAACAGAACACCCCAGCAAGTTGCAGAAGTGCATGTAAATAAGGTGAAAATTTGGAAAGCTATGAGTCAGACTTAAGAGTGGCTTCCCCTGAAGAATGGAAAGGGTAGGCTTTTTTATGTTACACATTTGTACTGGTGGAATTTCTATATCAAACATGCTTTATAATAAACCCATGTGTTTTGTATTTCTGGGTGAATTACGCTCTAGAAGTAACAAAACTGAACCTTTTAACTTTTTGTTTCCCAGATCGCAGACCCTACATTAGCTGAAATGGGAAAAAACTTGAAGGAGGCTATGAAGATGCTGGAGGACAGTCAGAGGTGAGCCTGTGGAACAGAAGTGACCCTATTCAACAAGTTCAACCTGTTTTGAAACTGGTAGCACTGGTTTTCTGCTGTTAAAAACACCTCTGGGTTTCAGACTATCATGCATGGCTTCTGCTGAATTTAAAGTTGTTGTTTGTCTTGGGTAGAAGATGTTTTGTAATTAAAGGATTTTGAAATTGAGGGGCAGACATAATTTTTAGTTCTGGCTATTAAAAATTTGATTTACTTAATAATATTGATTTGAATCTGAACATTTCTTACAATATATTAAGATCATACAGGGCATCAACTAACTATGAAATAAGTTATTGTTTTTATGTTCTGTTCCTGAAACTCAAATTATACCCCAAAATGGGGGCTGGGGTAAGGAAGGTAGGGAGAGGGAGAGAAATGATAAATGTGTGTGTTTGATTGATTTTAAAGATTTCACTTACTATTTTTAGAGAGAAGGGAAGGGAGGAAGGCAAAGAGGGAGAGACATATCAATGTGTGGTTGCCTTTCACCTGCCTCCAGCTATAGATCTGGCTGGAGACCTGGCTTGCAACCTGTTTATGTGCCCTTGCTGGGAATCAAACCAGCAACCTTTGGGTTCATAGGCCAGCACCTATCCACTGATAAATGTGTTTTAAATTATGCCATCAGTTACTAAAAGATTATAAGTAACATTGTCACATGTTTGCATGCTCAAATGTTAAAAATTTGATGATAAAAGTGAACAGTTTTTTAATTTCCTTTAAATAAGAATAACAGAGGAGGAAAATGGAAAGAAGCTCCTATCAGGGGATATTCCAGGACCACTCCAAGGCAGGTAGGTGGAAATGAAGATAAGTACTTTTAGCTAGGGTATACATTCCCTTTGAACCAAGATTTTGCCATCATTGATTTACAGTTTTTGTTTTAATGGGTAAAAAGCAAATTTAGAGTTCTGAACAATGTAACAGTAGAAAACTGAAATGGCTGTTGGCTGGTGGTTGATGATGCTAAGTCTGCCTGCTTCTTCCTCTTTCCCATTCAGAATTGAATATATCTTGAATCAAAAACAATGCACAAATTTATAATTATAACTAAACTGTCACACTTAGTTTATCCTTGAAATCTGTAATCTGTATGGTAGACTTGCTATATTGTGAGAGATGTTTTATTTTTGTAATACAGGAAAATGAAAGGGAAATGTCAGTTTTAACCATTTATTGGCAGAGTGACTTATTTTTTAGCAACCAAAGCAAATTTTTCAAGTGTTTATGGTTTGAGAAAGCAGGGAGAATATTAGAATAGTAATTAGCTGTCTGACTAAAATTTTTACAAGATGTTAGCACTCAATTTGTAATTAAAATTTCAGCCTTCCCTCATGTAAGCTTTTTTCTTTTTCATGACCAGGAAACCTGCATATAGGTAAACGTTACAACTCCCTTAAATTGCCCTTTGACTTGAATATAAATATGTACAAAGTTGCAAAAGAAAAGTGTGGAGGGAGGATCACAGTGTGCCAAGAAATGTCACATCTAACTCACCCAGACACTAATATTTTAAAATAGGTGCCCCTACTTGTAGCTTGAGTGGTGTGGGTTTAAAGCCCTGTAAGATACGCAGTGTGTTCTGCAGGTCAGAATAAGAACCAAGTCCTATAAATCTCAGAGAAGTAAATTTCCGAACAGAATTAAGGAGTTCTATCTACTGATCCCACAGAAGTTTTCCTACAAGCAATACCGCCAAAGCCAACATCTGAGATAGCACTATTCCAGGCGTAGGGTTAAATACTCTGTATGCACTGTCTGATTGCATCCTCACAACTCCTCAGTGTATGAGCGTAGGGAGTTTCAATAGCTTGCCCTGGTCATGTGGCTAGGCACATAGCCTAATCTTTACACAGTGTCCAAGGACCAGAGCCACCGTGGCAAGAAAGTCAGCACTTTGGGGAAGATAGGTACTGGGGCAAACTATGCTGCTTTTTCAAAAGAGGAAACTTTTTTTATTAGTCTTTGTCTCGTTAACGGAGCAATAGTATTTTCACATTACATGCATTCAGTTTGACAGTGCTCACTAGGTTAGCCATTCACATTCTTCCCAGAAGTTTCCATCATCTCATGTTATGAGCACTTAGTAACATATCTTGAATAGAATTATACTCTTAAGCAGATCTCCAGTTTCCCATCTTGGGGAAGAGGTGGTAATAAATGATGCTTGCATTGCATGTTTATTTAAGTCTGTTAGAACAAACAAACAACATGCCATATGGAAGGAAACTAAATATGTCAGTGGCATTGGAGTACTGGTATTCTTGTGTATCTGTGACCTTGACCATCTTATAACTGTTCTGGCTCTCATGACATGCTTATTTTCCAGGGTTCCAATGAAAAGGTAGAGAATTATTGCTTAAGCAATATTGGTGAAATTAAAAAATTTCAACCTCAGAGTAGAAGGTTTAATTAATCACAAGTAAGATTGTATTCAAAATTTCAGATAATAACAGGTTTGTTTTTAAAGCTGTATACTGTATCTCAAACACATTCTTACTCAATTAAAAAAACTTAACAAAGCCAATTTGGATGAGAGAAATAGAGAGTGGTGGAGGATGTGTGTTACTGCCACCTGTCCATCAGTTCATTTTTTTATTCTGCAGCGGACAAGATATGGTGAGCATCCTTCAGTTAGTTCAAAATCTGATGTACGGAGATGAAGATGAGGAGCCCCAGGATGCCCGGTAATGGAGAATGGTTGGCAGCTTCTCTTTGACAATGTTATGTATTCTTGATTTTGAAAGTGATTGCATTCTTACAAATTACTGAAATAATTAGCTTTGTTTCATTCAGAGTTCCATATGATTTTAAAGGGATGTTCATTTTTTCCTTTTCAGAAAGACATTTATATATTTTAGATAATACTTTGTAAAAAAAAAAAAAAAAAAAAAAAAAGGCATTTACTAAAACTAAATCCTGTAATTGTTTTTGCTTTTGTGCTGGTGTTCTGCTTCTGCTTGCTAAGAATTGCTGCAGCTGAGTCGATTGGTGGCAGGTCACGTTGTCTGTAAATCATCCCTTTATTTTTATTCATCTTATTTAGCTATTTATTCAGTTTCATTTTCTCTTTAATTATTTTAAATGAAAAATTTTGGAATAAGTAATGCATTCTCCCAGTTCAAATTTCAAAGATATAAGAAGTACACAAGGCAGTTTTCTTTCTTACCTCTGCCTCTCTTTTGTTCTCCTCCTTAAAGGAGACAATGTTGTATATTCTCAGAAATATTTTATGTGAATGTATGTACAAACAAGATCTTTACTTGCCCTCTCTAGTACATAAATACTGTGCATATTGTTCTGCACCTTGCCTTTTTAATTGGTGTCTTAAAAGTTCTTTACATATCAGTACACAAGGAGCTTAATCCTTGAAGAACTGTTTGGTTTTACTTTTAATGAATGAACCATATTTTATTTAGTCTCCTTCTTGTTTTACTGTTGCAAACATTGCAGCCAACATCTTTATACATGTATAATTTCTTAGCAAAGCAGATGTTTTGTATGTTAAAGTTCTAAAGTGGGATCGCTGGGTCAGATAGTTGGTGTATTTCTAATTTTGAAAAATTGTGCAAATTTTCCACATGGAACCTGTACCAATTTACAGTCTTGCCAGCACTATTATGAGAGAACCTCTTTCCCCACACCTTTGCCTGCAAGAGTGTTAGCAGGCTTAAATTAAGGCTTGTTACCTGTCTAGTAGTTGAGGAATGATATTTCAGCATAATTTTAATTTGCCTTTTTCTTATGAATCAAGTTAAGTATATTTTTGCATGTTTTAAACCCCATTTATATTTCCGTTTCTGTGAACTGTCTCTTTTGCCCAGCATCCTGTTTGATTTTTTGGCTTTTTTAAAAGTGGCTTACGGTTATTTTTTATAAGGAAAATTAGTCCGTCCATTTTAATTATATATAAAGCAAAACCTAGTTCCCTTGAAATGTGCTATATTATTGTTATAAATAGCTATTTAATGCAAGGAATTGATCCTCATTTAATGATTCTGTAAAAAACTGTTTTCTGCACATTTTAGCATTACTTTCCATAGTTCTTATGGCTGGTATTTAATTTTTTCTTATTTTAGGAAAAAATTATTCACAAAATTTTAATTTTATTACATATGTAATAGAAGGATTTTATCTCCTAGGAATTAATGTTTTTAATATATATCTTCACCATACTATCAATACCTTATAGGCATTGAATTTTCTAAATTTATCTGAATTTATGTCTTCTAGGCCATTAAGTGAATTTTCGGTTTGACAAAAATTTCTGTGGAATACTCTCTCTCAGAGTTTTATTTCTTTATGTTTTTAACTAATACATTTTTTTTTAATCTAATGAATTTTTATTAACAGAATCCAGAGTATTGGAGAACAAGGTCATATTGCTTTGTTGGGACATAGTCTGGGAGCTTATATTTCAACTCTGGACAAAGAAAAGCTAAGAAAGCTTACAACTAGGATACTTTCAGACACTACCTTATGGCTGTGCAGAATTTTCAGGTAAAGACATTATGAGTCTTTAGTCTCCAATAAAAATAGTTATGAGTTGGGTATAGGTTGTGACAGATCTTTTCTGACACACTACTACCTGGGTTCAAATTTGCCTTTTCCCTTCCCTCTTGGAAAGGTTATTTAACCTCTTCATGCCTCAGTTTCCTCATCTACTAAATGGCGAATTATAGCACTAATATCTATTTTGTGACATTGTTGTGAGAATGAAATGAGCTAATGAATTCATACATGTAAAGAGCTGAGAACATAAGCACATACATGTTGGATAATGTCAGCATTTCTTTATTTTTAGAATTACGAATAGGCATATGTCCATAGAAGGTAGAGCAGTGAAACATTAAAATATTTTTTAAGCAAAGTAGTAGCTTAGGCTGTATTAGAAAGAAAATGCTGTGATAAAGAGATGCGTGTGTGTTATCAAATTGAAATTCGCTTTATATGTTGATAATGATAGCATTATTAAGGAATTATAGCAACTTGAGGATTCAGTAGGAAGCATAGGACCAATAGTATGTTTATGTTATTACTTTTATGGAAAAGGACCTAAGATTGGAACATTTAACTTGGGAAGACTCACTTTCAGATATTAGGAAGGAGGTTGGCCTGGTTAAAGTATAAGTTTACCTAACTACATTACAAAGGAGAAATTTTCTTCTAATCAAAATTTAGGCCCTGGCTGGTGGCTCAGTGGATAGGCACTGGCCTGTTAACCCAAAGGTTGCTGGTTCAATTCCCAGCTAAGGCATATAACCAGGTTGCAAGCCAGGTTTGCAGCTAGGCACATGGCTGGAGGCAGCTGAAAGGCAACCAACCATACATTGATGTCTGTCTCCCTCTCTGCTTCTCTCCCTTCCCCTCTCTCTGGAAATAATAAATTTTTTTTAAAAAACCTAATTCCTATAATTAAAATTCTCTCTTCTCCCTTTTCCAGAAGATTAAGAAGAATAAAAGGTCCTTAGCAAATAATAGTGAAAGCAAAAGTTAGTCTGACTAGTATTTTTGATAATTTTATTTACTTTGGATATTTTAGAGCTGAAACTCTGCTAAGAACCATGCCTGCATTATCCAGTGCTAGTCTTCTTGTAGAATAAGACAAAACCATGATGTTTAGCCTTTTTATATCTGAGGAACTCCTGTTCTACACTGATTTTCTTAGTTTCTCTGTTTTATGGAGTTGGCAATGGACAAAGGGTCATTGCCTCTGTTCTTTCTAACTTCCAGCTGTGAGGCATTGTCAGCCATCTAAAATGAGAGTGATTTTTATCTCCTTTGACTGATCTAGATGACAGTTTTTAGACTGAGAAAAGAATTAACTTCCATAACTATAAAATTGGGATATAAAATCAGAGTTAACCAAAAATAAGAACATATTAATTAATATATAGGTATCTCTCTAACAGGTATGAAAATGGCTGTGCTTATTTCCATGAAGAAGAAAGAGAAGGACTTGCAAAGATCTGTAGGCTTGCCATTCATTCTCGTTATGAAGACTTTGTGGTAGATGGGTTCAACGTGTTATATAACAAGAAACCTGTTATATATCTTAGTGCTGCTGCTAGGCCTGGCCTGGGCCAGTACCTTTGTAATCAGGTAATGTGGTATAAGCTAGACATTTTAAAGATTAGATGTTTTGTTCTGTCCTGGAACTTATTCAAGTGTGTAAACCCATTTCTTTAGCTGCTGTTTTTTTCAAGTGAGAAGAAAAATGTTTTCTTTTTTTAATATGCTTGTTTTTTCATTATAAGAAAACACATAAATATATATTACCGAATTTAGATATGTGCATTTTTTAGTTGCCCAAAGGCAACCATAGTCGCTATTTTAATTTTTTTCCAGGCTTTAATCAGGGACCATGTATGTGTTTTCACATGGTTATGTCTGGCTTTTTTCACTTGCTGTTATAACAGGTGTATATCATATTTTAACTATTCTTCAAAGACAGTTTATTTTTAATGTGTTCATATTATCCCTTCAAGTGTATGTATAGTGTTTTAACTGTTTCCCTTTTGGGCATTTAGAGTATTTGCATTCTTTTGCTTTCTATGACCATTTCCATGACCAGTGTTAATGTTCTTTGTTTATTGCTATTAAGGGCATCTTTGTGCATAAAGCTTTTTCTGTATTTAGGGTTATATTTCTCAGACAGGCTTTCAGAGTACATCTGTAATTCCTATATCAAAGAGCATTACCATTTTAATTTTTTAATTTTTATTTATTTTTAAAGATTTTATTTATTATTTTTGGAGAAAGGGTAAGAGAAAGAAGCAGAGAGGGAGAGACATCAATGATGGTTGCCTTTCACCTGCCTCCAGGCATGGACCTGGCTTGGAGACCTGGCTTGCAACCTGGTTATGTTCCCTGACTGGGGAATTGAACCAGCGACCTTTGGGTTTGCAGGCTGGCACCTTATCTACTGTACCACCAGCCAGGGCAGCATTACCATTTTTAAAGTTTATAGTGAATGTAGCCCAGTTAAGAAGCTACCTTGAGACAAGAAATTAAGTTTCTTGGTCAAAAATATTTTAAGGCAAAACCATTAGGGTTGAAGGGTTTGTCTTTTTGAAGGTGGAGGAGCCCTGGGGAGACAGATTGGGAAAATTCAGGGACTTAAGTTGATTCTGAACTGTGGTCACTAGTGTCAGGAAATTAATGTCCTCTTTTGGGAGGTGTAAAAAATGGAGAGTTTTGTAATATCCTAGTAGAAATATGAAACAACTTATTTGAGTACCCACTGCAGGCGGACTTTTATGGACCTGAGGCTCTCTTGGGATAGCAGTCCTATCTTCCAAAGATGTATAACAGTATTCTGTTAAGTGAGAAAGGCAGGTGGCAGAACAATATATGTAAGTTCAAAAGTCTTTACATGCTTATATGAGTACTTTTATACCTACAAATTTATTTATTTATTCCTAGAAAATGTCTGAAAGGTTACATTCTAACCTGTTAACACTGGTGGGTTGGTGGTTCATTTGGGGGCATTTTCACTTTCAATTATATTTTAGATTTTACTTATTTTTAGAGATGGGGGAGGGAGAAAGAGAGAGGAAACATTTATGTGAAAGAGAAACATCAATCAGTTGTCACCTGTATATGCCTCAATCCAGGGCAGAACCTGGTACTCAGGCATGTGCCCTGAGTGGGAATTGAACTGGCAACCTTTTGCTTTGAGGGACGACTCTCAACCAATTGAGCCACATCAGTCAGGGTATCTCTCTCTATATATACATATATATTTTACTGTGTTTTATTTGGGTTTCATTTTCATAATTTAAAGGATACATTTTTAAAGGGGAAAGAATATGAATAAAGTACTTATTAAATTTTTTATCTTTAAATTCTACCAAGTCTTAGTTATATAGAACAATAGGCTGTAACTATTTTAAAATTAATGAAACTTCCCTAGCTGGTGTAGTTGAGTGGATTGAGCACTGGCCTGCAAACTGAATAGTCACAGATTTGATTTCTGATCAGGGCACATGCCTGGGCTGGAAGCTGAACCATCCAAGAAGCATCCGATCCATGTTTCTTTCCCTCTCTTTCTCCTTCACTTCCCCTCTCTCTAAAAAGTAAATATAATCCTTTAAAAAATAAAAATTTCTAAAACTATAAACTCCTCAAGGATTTGTAAGCTAAAAATAAAGAACATAAATCTGGCAATTACTATCTTTGTAACACTGACTTCATTTCTTTTAAGAAATGTACATCTGCTAGTTTATTGATTTTTTAGGAGTGGGTGGACCCATAAATAAGGCATTTTTTGAAAGCCTTTAGTTGGTGTTACTAACAGTGTTTGCAGGAATGACCCTAAATTATCTCCCAGAATGCTCAAGGTTTCTAGTTTGGAAAAGTGGGTTTTTTGCCATAAAGTACACCAAAGATAGTTACTCATTTAGTTGTCTCATTTAGGAAATTTTACATGGTCTCTGCCCTCTTATAAGATATCACAGCTCCTGGAAATGCACCCTTCTCTTAACTTTCTAGATATACTTTAACATCTATTTGTAATATAAGAGTTCCTAAGGAGAGAGGTTGTTTAAAAAGGATAATTGTGACTTGTCTTAGAGTCACACTCTTTTGAGGGCATAAGTGAATGGTGACAAAGAGCTTTCATGTAAAATTGTATGTTCTTCTTACAGCTTGGCTTGCCCTTCCCCTGTTTGTCTCGTGTGCCCTGTAACACTATGTTTGGATCACAGCATCAGATGGTGAGTTCTCCTTTTGGTTTGTAAAATAATATGGAATTGTGTGTTGAAACTCTCTTCCTTTGAACTGAAGTTCCATTTGCTGGCCAATTCATTTATTGCTTTGATCTTCAATTGCACACTGAAGACAGAAGCAAAAGGGATAGGTTTTGGGGTTCTGCATTTATTTTTAATGTTTTTTTAACTTGTTTTATTTATTAATTTGCTAGAGAAAGAAGCATCAGTTATCCCATATTCCATGGGTTGCTTCCTGCATGCATCCCAACCAGAAATTGAGCCCTCAGAACTGGTGCATCTGAACAACACTCCAATGAACTGAGCTACCCGCCAGGGCTGCATTTGTTTTTTCAAGATAGTTTGATTTTCTGTATTACACAGATAGTACACTAATTCAGTTGCATTAGTAAGAAATATTAGAGATACATTTTGGGTTGGTTTGGGGGTTGGAAGAACATTATTTTTAAACACGAATGTTTGAAACTAGAAAATGTTGGCTCTTTAGATGCAGTTTTTAACTTTAATCATACTTAACTGATGTTTCTAGTTAATCTTCAAAGATAACTATTTGATTTTCATATCTCTGATTAGAGAAATTAAAATGTTACCAAGAATTAATTTGAGTGATTCATTTTGAGAGTCATGTGTGCTTCTTTTGGAAGTTGTAATTTTTCGTTGTGTAACTTTTAATGCTGGTTGCTTCATATTGTTATGGTTTGTCTTTTAATCCCAGGATGTTGCCCTCCTGGAAAAACTGATTAAAGATGATATAGAACGAGGAAAACTACCACTGTTACTTGTTGCAAATGCTGGTAGGTATCATGAACCTGAATCTTAAATTTTGAACATATTAAAGAGAGACTAAGTACTTAGTCTAAAATAGATCAAGTTGAAAGGAATGTTTGTGCACCACATGTTTAAGATACCCCTGTATCAGCATTGTGGTAAGAATTAAAATTGTGAAATTGGCTCATTTGATTTCCCTTTAATTGCTGGTTTGTTTTAGGAGTTATTTTGTTTGTGTGTATATAATTTTTCATTCAGGCTGTAAGTGCTTCTTTACTCCTTTATGTGCTTCCTTTCTAAATTGAATTTTAAAGTGTCATACTTAAATGTATACCTTGTAACAGCAGGTCAGTTTCCACTTTTCTGCTCTGCTTACCATATTATATTTAGCATTGTACTTGAAGTTTTAGAGTCTAAAACTGCAATAGGCAAGAAAAATAATTAACATACAGATTGAAAGGAATAATAAACTGTCTTTATTTTCAAAAGGCATGATTATACAGATAAGTCCTAAATAAACCAAAGAAAAGGCATTGAAACTAATGAACAAATTTATTAAGGTTACAGGATTTCTGTATACTAGTAATGAACAATTGAAATTGAATTTAAAATTTTATTTATAATAGCATCAAAAAATGAAAACTTGATGGCTAAATTTTAAAAAATGTACGAAAGGTCTGTACACTGAAAACTATGAAATGTTGTTGAGAGACATTAAAGGAGAGTCAAGTAAGTGGAACAATAAGCCATACCCATTTTTGGAAGATTTAGGATTATTAAATCCTATCTCCCCAAATTAATTTATAGATTCAACTCAATCCATATCAAAATCTCAATAGATTTTGTAGAAATTGACAAATCTTATTGAAATTGATAAGCTGATTCTAAAATTTACATGAAAATACAAAGGATCTAAGACTAGCCAAAATAAATTTGAAAAGAACAAAATTGGAAGACTTACCCTGACTTTTAGACTTGCAGTAAAACTGCAAATAATCAAGAGGGTAGGAGATTAATTGAAGAGACTAGAGAGTTCAGAAATAGACACATATAGCCCTGGCTGGTGGCACAGTGGATAAGGTGCCAGCCTGTGAACCCAACAGTTATTGGTTCGATTCCCAGCCAAGGCACATAACCAGGTTGCAAGCCAGGTCTCCAGCCAGGTCCATAGCTGAAGACAGGTGAAAGGCAATCACATGTTGATGTGTCTCTCCCTCTGTGTCTCTCTGAAAATAATAAATAAAATCTTAAAAAAAAAAAGAAATACATATATGTATATGTATATGTATACATGTATACGTATATATAACTTGATTTAAAAAAAAAAGATGCCAAGGTAATTCAAGGGAGAAAAGATAGTCTTTTCCACCAGTGGTCTTGGAACAATTGGATGTGCATATGAAAATAATTGAACCTTAACCCTTACCTCACTCTGATTATAAATGGCTCATAGGCCTAAACATATGAGCCACAACACTAAAACTTCTTGAAAAAACATAGAAGATCTTTGTAATCTTGGGGTAGACAAAAATTTCTTAGGGCAAAAAGGCATGAACCTTGGACTTCATCACAAATTAAAAGCTTTTACTATTCAAAAGACCCTGTTAAAGAAAAGAAAAGACAAGTAAGTTACAGATGGGGTGGGGGTGCGGAAAATATTTGCAAAATGTTTTTCTGACAAAGGACTTTATCAAAATACATAAAGAAATTTTACCCTTGAGTATTGAGACAAATAATTTTTTAAATGCACAGGAGATCTGAACAGACACTCCACCAAAGAAAATATATTAAGATTTAAGCACTTTAAAAGATGATGACATCAGTCATTAGAGAAATGCAAATTAAAACCACAATGAGCTACTATTATATATCTGCTAGAATGGAAAAAATAAAAAAGTACAATGTTAAATGCTGATAAAAATATAGAGCAACAGGAACTCTCATACACTGCTGGTAGGGATCAAATAATGTTACAGCTGCTCTGAAAAATAGTTTGGCAGTTCCTCAAAAGGTTAAAGATAGAATTAGTATATGATCTGTTAGTCCCACTTGTAGGTAGTTATCAAAGAGAATAAAACACACATGTCCACCCAGGGAATTGTATGCAATACTCGCAACCAGAAACAACCTAGATGTCCTTTACCTTGTGAATAAACAAGTTGTGGTGTATCCATCTCATGGGCTGCTAAGTAGTAAATATAAATAATTACTGATGTACATATCAACAGGGATACATTTCAAAAACATGCTAACTGCAAAAAGCCAGGCATAGAAGTTACAAAGCATATGATTATGTGAAATTCTTAAAAAGACCAAAAAAGTACAGTGATAGAAAACAATGAAGATTGTCTGGAGCCAGTGGGGAGTAGAGAACAGAGTGAAACTTCAAGGAGGGGAGAAACTTTTCAGGTGATGGGAATATTCTCTACATTTATTGTGTTGATGGTTACACACTGGTTACATTTGGCAAAACACAGTGAACCATACACTTCAATGATTGGATTTTATTGCCTGTAAATTATATGTCTATCAATAAAGGTAATTATATTTGCCCCTCGGCTGTGGGGGATTGGTTCCAGATCCCTCCCCATGCCTTGGATACCCAAATCTACAGATGCTCAAGTCTCTATATAAGTAGTGTCGTGTTTGCATGTAACCTATATTTACATATAGGTTGCAGCAGGATACGCCTCCATATCATTTCATTTGTGTGTATTCACAATGCTTGGATGTGCAGATTCAAATTTTGTTTTTTGGAACTTTCTGGGATATTTTTTCAAATATTTCTAATTCAAGTTGGTTGAATGCAGGGATATAGATACAGAAGGCTAACTATATTTTCTTTATATTTATTTATTTATTTATTTGTGAAACTATTTTCTTTATTTTTAATTTAAATTTATTGTTGTTGTATTACATCCATCCCCTTTCTCCTTCGCTCTGTTCCCTTCCCCACCCGCCCACTCCCCACCAAAGTCAATCCCACTTGTTGTCCATGTCCATGGTTCTTCCATACTAGTTCCTTGACTAAACCGCTCCCCTTCTTTGCCTCCTCTTCCTCCTCCTTGCCCTAACTACATATTTTAAAACTAGTAATAGCCCTGACTGGTGGCACAGTGGATAAGGTGCCGGCTTGTGAACCTAAAGGTTGCTGGTTCAATTCTCAGCCAGGGCACATAACCAGGTTGCAAACCAGGTCTCCAGCCAGGTCTGTAGCTGGAGGCAGGTGAAAGGCAACCATACATTGATGTATATTTCCCTCTCTGACTCTCTCCCTTCCTCTCTCTCTAAAAAAATGATGAATAAAATCTTTTAAAAAAAAGAGAGAAGAAAAAGAACACTAGTAATAAAAAACACATTCTTATCTTATTATTAGTAGGAAAACCACTACTTCCTACCTGAGTCAGCTTTACCGCATGGTTAGGCCTGACTGGTGGATTGAGTGCCGGCCTGTGAACCAAAGGGTCACAGGTTAGATTCCCAGTCAGAACATGTGCTTGGGCTGCGGGTCCAGCGTGTATGAAAGGCAACCACACATTGATGTTTCTTTCCCTCTTTTCCTTCCTCCCTTCCCCTCTCTCTAGAAATAAATAAAATCTTTTTTAAAAAATAAAAGAAAAATAAACAAATCCACCCATATTCAATCATTTGATAGATGGGAGAGGCTACAATTTATATGTGACTGAGTGACTTACCAGTATGACTGGCAAGAGTACACATCAGAGGGTTAGCTAGCAGACTAACACTTGCCAAAAACACTTGAAGAGATTCTCTGTGGCCAGGCCACTTAAAACACAGCACTATGCTTTGTTTTGATAACGGGTCATATGACATAGTCCATGCATTGGCCTTTGACCTCATTTCAACTAAAACAAATATATTGGTTAAGATTTTTTTTTAATTGAGACAAACGTGCAAATGGGGAGATTTTCAGCCCTTTTCCTACCATAAACCCAGCAGAAGTATCACTTGCATCAGTTGTGTTTGTTGAAACAGTTGGTAAGGATTTAAAATCTTACTGGGTAGGATTCTGCTAACTGGATATTGAGAATAGTTGGGAGAATACATGACTCCATATTTTATTTATACTTTGAGAGGAGAGATCTGCCCAGCAAAAGCTATAGTGGAAACAAATTACCAAGGAGATGGTTTAAAGTGTTTAATATGTTCAAACTGACTTCAGAGTACATGTTCTGTATTAAAACAAAAAATCTCCAAATTGAATCAAAAACATCTCAAAATCATCTGTGTATTTTTTTATCCTCACCCAAAGACATTTTTTTTTTTTCATTGCTTTTAGAGGAAGGAAGGGGGAGAGAGGGGAAGAGAGAGAAACATTGATTGGTTGCCTTCTTGTATGTGCCCCGACCAGGGATTGAACCTGAAACCTGAGTGTGTACCCTGACTGAGATATCAAAGCCTCGACCTTCCTGTGTATGGGATGATACTTCAGCCAACTGAGCTATACTGACTAGGGCTATGTTTTTTTGTTTGTTTGTTTTCAATAAAAGGACACACCTAAATAAAAACCCAGAAAGTGACAAAAAGTTAGAGTAGGAAAGGCTATCTTGGAAAAATGCTAACAGAATAAAAGTACTTATGCAGCGTTAGTGTGAGATAAAATAGGCTTCGTATTAATTGCAGTTATGAATGCTCATGAATATTATTTTGGGAGATTTGAATATATTTCTTGTGAAACAACAAATCAAGTAAATAGAAAATAGTACATAGAGGATTCAAGCTATACAATGTACAAGCTTTTTTAAAAACTTTTTTTTTAAAGATTTTATTTTTAGAGAGAAGGGCAGGGAAGGAGGAAGAAAGGGAGAGAAACATCAATGTATGGTTGCCTTTCACCAGCCTCCAGCTACGGACCTGGCTGGAAACGTGGCCTGCAACCTCGTCATGTGCCCTGACTAGGAATCGAACCAGCGACCTTTGGGTTCTCAGGCCTATCAACTGAGCCACCAATCGGGGCCCAGAACCTATTTTTTTTTAGGTCTTCTCTATTTATTTATTTATTTATTTTTAGAGAGAGGGGAAGAGAGAAAGAGAAACATTGACTGGTTACCTCTTACACGTGCCCCAACCCAGGACTGAAGCCACAACCCACGCATGTGCCCTGACTGGGAATCAGACCAGTGACCTTTCACTTTGTGGGATGACACTCAACTGAGACATACTGGTCAGGGCTACAAGCTTTTTTAGATACATGTAATAGTAAATACACACTGTTCAAAACATGAATCATCAATTTGCAAGAGTTGATTTTAAGCCAGTCCACAGAGCAGATCTTAATAAAATACATATGTTATTTTCATTACAGGGAGATAATGTATATTAAAGCTCTTTAATCATACTTCAAAGACTCAGAAAATATTTGTTCCTTTCAATATCTTTTTGTCTATGTTTTTCTTAGGAACTGCAGCCGTAGGGCACACAGATAAGATCGGGCGTTTGAAAGAACTCTGTGAGCAGTATGGCCTATGGCTTCATGTGGAGGGGTGAGTGGAGGGTGAGGTTGGCTTTATGGGTAGCCTGCACGCAGTGCTCATGAGGAGTGGACATCCAGACTCTCACTTTGTCATGACATTTGTCAGTAAGGGCTCTTTGGGTTGCAGGTAACAAGACAACCCAAATTGGCTTGTGTGAGAAGTGATTTTATTGGTTCACATAACTAAAAACAAACAAAAAGTGTTAGGATTGGTTTTAAACACAATATCAATCAGGATTCAGTGTGTGATCCCCCTACTCCTCGAGTCACTTGCTTTAATATCCTTTGTTTTGGCTCCATCTATAGATAGACTTTCCTGTTATGGTCCAAAGTAGCTGCAACAGCTCCAGCCTTCTTTCCAGGTTTGTGTCCAGTAGGTCAGAAGTCCCAGGAAAAATCTCATACCAATCACTATGGCCAGGGAAATGTAGTTGAGGTTATTTGCCCAGCTTTGGAGCAGGTGGTGGTGGGTGTATTCACCACCCAAAACTGAGGTCTAATAGAGGAGATTGGGGTGGTTTGCCAGCAACCATTTGAGTACTGCTAAGAGGAGAGCAGAAGAGGATGCCAGGCAGCCATAGCTGTCCATCCATATCCAGCATGTCATGCAAGGGAGGTTTTTTTTTATTTTATTCCTCCGAGAAAGAATGGTGTCTAGAAAATAATAACTGGAGGATATAAGGCCCATTACACTAAATGAGTAGTAAGATATCCCCTGAGGTGCATTTTGATTAAAACACATTTTCAAAGATAACCTGAAATTTGAACTTAACACATATAACACAGCTGAAAGATAGCAGAGCCTCTTCTTTTTTTTTTTTTAATACATACTTAGTGAATGAGCAGCAGTAAGTAAGTAGTTCTTAGATTGGTGTTTTTTCTTCTAGTGTGAATCTGGCAACATTGGCTCTAGGTTATGTCTCCTCTTCAGTGCTGGTATGTTGTTGATTTACTAAATATTGTATTTTTAAGAAGGAATTAAAAATCCTTTAATCCCTGATGGCTTTTCTCAGTTTTTATGAATGGAGGAGGGTATTGGGTTTCATATACTGAAATAGTCTAACAAAAAATTGTTCTCTCTTTGATAGGCTGCAACAAAATGTGATAGCATGACATTGACTCCAGGCCTGTGGCTGGGTTTGCCAGCTGTTCCTGCAGTCACCCTCTATAAACACGATGACCCTGCCTTGGTAAGCCTGCTTTCACTGGCAGGGAGAGTGAGGGTGGCTTAGAGTCATTATTGGGTTTGGGGGCAAAATACAGAAAAACAAAGGAAAAAATGAAAAATTCCTTAATGTCACTTCTATGAGTTTTTATTTTCAAAAAACTTTTAATGGAAGTGAAACTGTACCACATGTATTTTTTCTATTCTTCCCACACTTTCCTGTGTATAGGAAGATACTTTATGATTGCATAATCTTTTACTTTAAGACCATAGTGTATTTAATCATTCTCCATTTTTGAGCTTTTAGGATATTTTCAAATTTTTGTTACTGGAATAATTAGCATGTTTCTGTGTTTCAAATTATTTCCTTAGGTTAGAAGTAGCATTCCTGTCAGAGTAGCTCAAGTACTGTCTAGAAGGTTGTAACAAAATAAAGTGATGGTTTTTGACAGTGGACCAGTTAGGGATAGGCTCATACAAAACAAGTTCTAAGTGATTCTTGCTACAACAGTTGATTTCTTGCCCAACTGATAATGACCAAGTATTCAAGAACAATCAGAACAGCCTTGGAAGGGACTGCTTCTTGAGTGGCTAAGAGCTCTGGCTCTAGGATGTGGCCCTTCTGTATTCTCACCTTGGTTTTGCCACATCTCAGACATGAAACCTTGAGCAAAGCAAGGTCCCTTAGTTAAGGTTGCCTACATTACTTACTTCATGGAGTTGTTGGATGGTCAAAAGAATAACACAAGCCAAGTGCCTGGCATAGCATCTGACAAATACTAAATGCCTAGTAAATAGTAACTAGTTAATTCTGCTATGTGATCTCATTAGCTTTGGTTAATAAACTCATACTGGCTTTTTTTAGACTTTAGTTGCTGGTCTTACATCAAATAAACCAGCAGATAAACTCCGTGCCCTGCCACTGTGGTTGTCTTTACAATACTTGGGACTTGATGGGATTGTGGAGAGGATTAAGCATGCCTGCCAACTGGTGAGTGGAAATCTGAAATTTAAATGAGTCACAAGTACTCCTTGGCAAAAGCAGAGTCAGAAAAAAACTTCATTGATTTAGCCTCCATTCAATACCTTGTCAGGATTTCCTGTTTCATAAGCAGGTATATTAATAGCTTGTATACATTTCTTGTTGAATTCTGGGAGATACTTCTGGGGTTGTCCCAGCATTTGTATCCAAATGAAACAAGATTGAAATGAATGTTGTTGTTAGCATGGGGTGAAAAAGAAGTCACAAGATGACATTCGAGGAATGGCAAAGGATACGAAATGGGGCATAAATGTTCCACTTGACTGGCTCTGACACTTGAAGATAAAGGAATGTGGATGGCATGTCTGTTTTTAACATCAGCTGGCTTAACTTCTGTATTGCAAGGCTTTTGGGGGGCAATTTCAATTCTCTTTGAGGTGTTCTAATTTTGAAAAACATAAAATTATGCCATAGTTTAGAAAGCAAAAAATGTCATATTTATACATTTTGAGAGCTGAGTCCTACCTAAGTCTAAAAGCATGATGTCACCTCCATTTTCTTACCTACAAATAGAGATAATGACATAACGAAGATTATTATGAGGACTTAATGAGTTGAAGTATGTAAAACTCTTACAGTAGTGCCTAATCATATGTAGTAAGTTATGCAAATAGGTTTAAAAGTAAATGTTCATTTTAAATATACAAAGTCGGTCCCTAAAGTATTGAGCCAGCGTTGGTATAATTAAAACAGTTTGCCTGGGGGATACTTTCAGGACAGACCTCATATACTTGGAGGATCGGCACTTCCTCAAGTGTCTTTTTTTTTTAAAGATTTTATTTCATTATTTTCAGAAAGAGGGGAAGGGAGAGAGACATTAACGTATGGTTGTGTTTCACCTGCCACCAGCCACAGGCCTGACTGGAGACCTGGTTTGCAACCTGGTTATGTGCCCTGGCTGGGGAATCGAACCTGTGACCTTTGGGTTCGCAGGCCAGCACCTTATCCACTGTGCTGCCAGCCAGGGCCAAGTGTCATTTTTATATTTAAGAAAAAGTATTTTCATGTGACTGTGGCAGTAGTCGTTTGGTTCATAACCTCCAGATGATCCATCTGTGTTGTTGCAAATGGCAAGATTTCATTCCACTTGAGTAAGTGGAATTTCTGGATCATATGGTAGCTCTATTTTTAATTTTTTAAGGAACCTCTATTACTGTTTTCTGTGGTGGCTAGACCAGTTTACATTTTTACCAACAGTGCGCAAGGGTTCCCCTTTCTCCACTTGCTTGCCAACACTAGTTATTTCTTGTCTCTTTGAGAATACCCATCCTAACAGGTGTGAGATAATATCATTGTGGTTTTGATTGGCATTTCCCTGACAATTAAAGATGTTGAACATCTTTTCACATACCTGGTGGCCATCTTTATGTCTTCTTTGGAAAGTCTGTATAGATCTGCCCATTTTTTAATCAGACTTTTAGTTTGCTGTTGAGTAGTGTGAGTTCTTTATATACTTTAGACATTAACCCCTGATCAGATAAATGATTTGCAAATACTCTGTCCCATTTAGTAGGTTGCCTTGTCATTTTGTTGATGGTTTTCTTTGCTGTGCAAAATCTTTTTAGTTTGATGTAGCTCCACTTGCTTTTTTTGCTTTTATTGCCTACACTCAGTAGTTTTTGAATGAATGAATGACTTAAATTGCTAATACGAAAAATTCACTTAACCTGGTCAGTGTGGCTCAGTTGGTTGGAGCATAATCCTGTAACCAAAAGGTTGCAGGTTTGTTTCCCTGTCTGGGCACATACCGGTGTTGTGGGTTTCATCCCTGGTTTGAGCGCATATGAAGCAGCTGGTCGATGTTTCTCTCTCTCCCTTCCTCAAGTGAGGATAAACACAATTCACTTAGTCTCATCAGGAAAAGTTCTTCTTGAACCATGAAATATAACTTTAAACTGAAAGAATAGAAAATATTTGCAGATGCTGAAATGCAAAAATTGGCAACTGAACTTAGAAATCACCAAGATGCAAGTGGCTTGGTCTGCCTGAGATCCTTGTTTGCAGACCTGCAGAGACCTCATAAAAATTGCTTCTTAATAAGTTGTGTCAATCTCATAAAATTACATAAGCTGTTTTTGTATTGTTATTTGCAGAGTCAACGGTTGCAAGAAAGTTTGAAGAAAGTCAACCACATCAAAATCTTGGTATAGTAAAAATTTGATCTGTTTTTGAAGTAAATAACTTTTAACTTTAACAACTTAAAATGATTTTTCTCCAGATTTGATGCATCTCAGTGGAATTGTGGCAGCTACAGTAAAACGGCATTCTTTCTTTTAGTAAAATAATGTTTTTCCGTTACAGTTTACATTCAGTATCATTTTGTATTAGTTTCAAGCATACTGCATAGTGGTTAGATAGCCATATACTTTACAAAGTGTTCTTCCTGATATTTTTACTACCCAGCTGGCACCATACATAGTAAATATTACAATGTCATTGACTATATTTCCTATCCTGTATTTTAAAAACCACATTCTTTGCAAGAGACTCATACATGTACTAATGACCTAATTCTGCAGTTAGAGTAAGGCCTCGATATTTGCACCATACACTGTTTGAAGCCCTACAGTGCTTTTCATAGAATCCAATTGTACTTTTATTATGTTAAAATGTAGAATTACAAAAATTAAATTAATCATTGACTTTACTTGCCCCAAAATTTATGTTCCTGAAATGAGAAATTATTTTATCTCTCAGAATGCTTTGGTTAACTTTTTTCAAAACCTTCTGACGCCAGAGTTTTCATTTGCACAAAGGGGAATAAGGAAGAGAAAAGCAAGTGCTCTGCTCTTGTCGTCTGGTATTTTCCTAAAAGATAGCCTGTCTTTTAGGCTGTCTTTTCCTAAAAGATTACTCCCTAGGGATAATAACTAGACAAGGAAATGGGAATGTAGTGAGGCTGATAGCCAAGTATCAGCTCAGGTTTAAATGTTTGCATGTTTTCCTTTATTGTATTTTAGAATTTCAGAAAATACATAGATCAGATTCTAATTTAAACAGGGTCACTGGGTGTTTTTGTTGTTGTTGTTGTTGTTGTTTTTACAATTTTGCAATATACACTTGAGTTTTAAACTAATTGTGTTTGGTTGGGGTCCAAGTTAGTGCAACTTAATTTCCATTTTAGTGCATGGTTGGGTTGAAGTGCTTGAGAAGGGACTGCACTGCATTGCCTTCTGAGCTTGTAGCTACTCAGCCTTAGTTGACCCAAATTCTAGCTCAGAAGAGGACAGGGGCCCACTGGACAAGCAGACAGATGAATGTAAGCCAGGAGACTTGGGCTTTAATTTCAGCCATACCGCAGGGGCCTGTGGCATTGAGTCATTCTCTTAATAACCGCCTAAGCCTGTGGCTCAGTGAAGGTATGTTGGTTGGAATCAGAGAAACACAAATTATGGATTAGAATGAACAAGCTGGTAGAAATCAAGGCAGTAGTGGGTCTGTGTACTTTTCCCTGTGCTTCCCTTGCGGAGGCTTCCCTGATGTCCTTTCTGCTTCTCTCATTTCCCTCCAAGCAGGGAGGATCCGATGGTGCTAGTAATCACCCACTGATTTGAAGCATCTTTGTATGGCCCCTTATGTATGGCCCAGGTGTAAACCCTGACCGTTGCTCCTTCCAAAGGCTGCTTTTCTCATTTGGGGATACAATATTTGATGAAGACTGTGAGTCATTGTGGTCTGTCAATGATCATTATCATTGTCACAGCTGCTGTTGAGAAATGCCTGCTGTGTACAATGCAGGGTACTAAGTACTTGACATGCATTATTTCATTTAACCCTCACAGCAGTCTCCCTTGTGGTATATGCTGTTTCTTCCAGCTGGAAACACTGTTCTCCCAGTTCTTATCTTGACTGGTTTCTTATCCTTCAGATCTTTGTTCAAATATCATCCTTTTCAGAGAAATCTTTCCTGACCACTCTATCTAAAACAGCCCCCACCATCCATCATTCTTTGTTCTCTAGGTTTTCCCCTTCATCGCGCTTATTATTACCTAAAATAGTATATTTGTTCCTTGTATGTTTTTTTCCCAGTAGAAGCTTCGTAGAGACAAGGACTTTTGTCTTTTTTTTTATGGTTTTATGCCCTATGCCAAATATAGTACATGACACAGAGTAAGACATTCAAGTATGAATAATTAAACCTTACCCATGAACTGGGTGCAGTGGTTATTCCCTTTTCACTGGTTAGGAAACTTAAGGCACAGACTGGTGGAGTTGCCCAGGCCACACAGCTAGGAAATGGTAGAACTGAAATTCAAACTCCAAAGGCCAGTGGACCCTTCTCAGGTCAGTTTACAGGATAAATTTGTTTTGCCTCAGTGGCTTGTTATAAAGGGCATATAGGAAAAGCAAAATGAAGATGGTAAGGCATCATAAAATAGTGGGTTGACCAAAAAGTCTGTTTAATTTTTTTCTATTAAAGGTACATTTTTCATTTTCACAAATAACTTGATTGATTTGAATATTTTCAGTATGTTGGATGTCTCCCACTGTTAGCTTCTGGTGGGTAAAGACCCGGGGTGCTGCTAAACATCTTCCAATAAGACAGCCCCACAGCAAAGAATTATTTGGCCAAAATTTCAATAGTACCAAGACACTTCACAAACCACATTTGACACGTTCAATCAGTCATAGCACCTTCTCCATACACTATACAAATTTTTTTTTTGTTTCAGGTGCATTTTACTTTTCTTGAAATAATAAAGCACAATATGCTGAAAGTTACATATCTTCCATCTTCAGTATTAAAATGACTGCAAAAAAATTTTTTTTTTGATGTTTTAAAAATTATATCTTTCTTACTATGCTGTTACAGTTTTCCCCCTTTGCTACCACACTCCCTCAGGCAATCACCACAGCATTGTCCATGTCCATGGTTCATACATGTAGGTTCTTTGGCTACTGCATTTACTTTACATCCCCATGGCTATTCTGTAACTACCTGTTTGTGCTTATTAATCCCCTCACCTCTGCACCTATCCCCCCATACCCTCCTCCCAATCTGGCAAACATCAGAATGCTGTCTGTATGTATGAATCTGTCCCTGTTCTTCTTGTTTCCTTAGTTTTTTAGATTCCATTGTTTGGTAGATATGTATTTACTGCCATTTTATTGTTCATAGTTTTGATATTATTATTCCCATTAAATAAGTCCTGAACTCCTTTAGTTTTTTCTTGGCTGGGAAGCTCTTTACCTGCCCTTTGATTCTAAATGATACTTTGCTGGATAGAGCAATCTTGACTGTAGGACCCTGCTTTTCATGACTTTGAATATTTCTTATCAATCCATTCTAGCCTGCCAAGTTCCTTTTGAGAAGTCAGCTATAGGGAACTGGTTTTCTCATGCTGCTTTTAAGATTCTCTCTTTATCTTTAACCTTTGGCATTTTAATGATAATGGTGTCTTGGAGTGGGCCTCTTTGTACCCATCTTGTTTGGGACTCTGTGCTTCCTGGACTAGCATACCTTATTTCCTTCACCAAATTAGGGAAGTGTTCTTTCATTATTTTTTCAAATAGATATCCAATTTCTTGCTCTTTTCTCTTTCTGGCATCCCCAAAATGCGAATGTTGGACTGCTTTAGGTTGTCCCAGAGGCTCTTTACACTATCCTCATTTTTTTTTGGATTATTTTTTTCTTGTTGTTTTAATTGGTTGATTTTTGCTTCCTTGTATTTCAGATCATTGATTTGATTCTCAGCTTCATCTACTCTACTGTTTTTGCCCTATAAATTAGTCTTTATTTCAGTTAGTATATACTTTGTTTCTGACTGGGTTTTTTATATGTTGTTGAAGTCCTCACTGAGTTCCTTGGGTGGATTATAACCAGTGTTTTAAATTATATCTGATAGATTGCTTATCTCCATTCGTTAACTTGTTTTCTGGAGTTTTGGTCTGTTCTTTCATTTGGGCCTGTTTCTTTCTCTCCTCATTCTGGCAGCCTCCCTGTGTTTGTCTACTTAGAAAGAGTTGCTACAACTCCATATCTTGGTAGCATGGCCTAATAATATAGTAGGTATTCTGTAGGGTCCAATGGCACCCAAGCTGGGTACTCGAGGTACACCCTTTGTGTGGGCTGAGTACAGGCTCCTTTTAGTTGAGCCTTGATTGCCGTTGATGAATCAATGGGAGGGATTTACCCAGGTCAGTCAGCTGTAAGCACTTGCTATAACCACTGACTGCCAGTCTGCCCTCCATGAAGGATCAGCTATGTGGGAGCTGGGTGGTGGTGTTTCAACATGGTCATGGTTGTCCACTGGGTGGGCAGGCTCTAGGGTTCCCTAGGTGGCACAGGCAAAGGTCAGCCCCCACCTGTGTTTGGCCCAGTGCCACCCTACCTGAGCTCTAAAGCATTCTGAGGTGGCTGCTACTTGTGCTGGGTTTGGAGATTCCCAGGCAAAGCCGAGCTGTGAATCTAAATTGTCTGCTGCTAGTGCCAGGCCTAGGGCCACTTAGCAAGAAGAATGGGGGCTGGGAGCTCAGTGAGGCTGGGTGTTGCTTGCTTGATAGGACTTAGGAAGTTGTGAAACATGAGCCAAGACCAGCCATTCTTATGGAAAAGCAACTTGGGTTGGCCTGTAAGTTGGGTAGGATGGAATCTCACAGGATCTCTTGGAGTAGGGGTCGGCAAACAGTGTTAGCCTCGGCACCCACCTACCAGCTCTGTGGGGTGAGGGTTCAAAAAAGGAACCTGACATACGTCTGCCTTTCTGTCTGGGAGAAAGCTGTCCCCCAGCTCTCACCTTGATGCCAGACACTTCAGTACCTCCCTGTATGCCACTGTGCCTTTCAAGCTGCTACCCCAGTGCTGGAGCTCAGAGGAAGTGAATCTGAGTAGGTGAGTCCATGTGTGCGTTCTTTCAGAGGAACTACGTGGGACTTACGCAGTTTCTTTCAGTGATTCAATCCCCACTGGTTTTTGCAGCTAGAAGTTTTGGGGACTTATCTTCCTGCCACTGGACCCTGGGCTTGAGGGCCTATGGCGGGGCTGAGACTTCTCACCTTTGAGATATCCCTGCCAAATTTTTTTCCACTTTTCGTGGATGTGGGACCAGCCCAGTTCGTTCCTTATCTTTGCCCTTCTTACCAGTCTGGATGGATGTGGTTTCTTTAATTCTATAGTTGTCAGACTTCCATGCAGTTTGATTTCTGGCAGTTCTGAGTGATGGTTGCTCTATATTTTAGTTGTAATTTTGATGTGATTGTAGAAGGAGGTGAGCCACGTTTACCTATGCTGCCATCTTGACTGAAAGTCGATACATTTTTTTTAATGCACATGGAGATGACAGCTGTCACAATAAAATCTTAACAAAATTGTTTCAAATTAATTTAAAGACAACTCTGCCCTATTAGAGCCATATACAGAAAAAACTAACTGAACTTTTTGGTCAACCCAATATAAGTAATTTTTAAAAGCCCTCTGCTCTTATCACAGTATTTGCATAGTGCTTTCTAGGATATGGAGTTACCCTGACTGGTATGGCTCAGTTGGTTGGGCATTGTCCAGCAAAGCACAGGTTGCTGGTTCAATTCTTGGTTAGCTGCCTGGGTTGCAGGTTGTGGGTTAGTTGGGACACATACAAGAGGCAACTGATCAATGTTTCTCTTTCACAATGCTGTTTATCTCTCTTTCTTTCTCCCTTCCTTCCACTCTCTAAAAATAAATAAAATCTTTTTTTAAAAAAGGATATTGAGTCATTGAATCCTCACAGTAAGATTAATTATATGTCCAGAATTCCCATAACTAGTATATCAAAGCTAGGACTTAAACCCATGTTTTCATAAAAACTATTCTTCAAAGATCCTGGCTTTTATGCATAGTCACCACTATTCTCACATGGGCCTAAAGACCCAAGACACTAGAAATTAAAGCCAAGTTTCAGAGTATTATGTGTTCCCCCTCTCCCCAGTCTCTGTAGTTCAGCTCAGAAAACAGAACCCTTCTGTTTTCTGTCTGGATTAACCTTTTTTTGTGAGCTTAGCAGTGGTTTAACTTTTTTTTGGTTGTCATTTATATTTAATTTAGCATTTCAGGTACTTAGAATTGATGACTTCATTATTAGCTTAGTCCGCATGTTGCTAGAGCCAGAATTCTATGTGTATAGTCATCCCTCGGTACCCATAAGATACTGGTTTCAGGACCCTCTGCAAATACCAAAATCTATGTTCAAGTCCCTTATGTAAAATGATGGAGTATTTGCATGTAACCCACTCACATTCTCCTATATACTTTATTTTTTATTATTATACTTTAAATTGTTTTTAAGTTACTTAAACACCTAGAATAATGTAAATGCTATGTAAATAGTTGCTATACTATATTGTTTAGGAAATAATGTCAAGAAAAAGAAAACTGCATGTTCAGGAAAGACACACCATTATAGGCCTAACTATGTAGTACATGTCAGAGACATTACAGGTTTTGTTTTTTTGGTTTTTTGTTTTCAAATATTTTTGATACCCTGTTAGTTGAATCCTTGGATATGGAGCCCATGGATATAGAGGGCTAGTTGTGTAACACTGTGTAGTATTTCTTACACACATTGACATGAGACCATTAAGCTAAAAAAAATTAAAAGGTTATGTTTGGCTTGGCATTATATCCTGCCTTATCCTGAGGATGGGGGAATGGGTGTAGAATATTGTTGCTCTTGTTCCTATTTCCTTATTGGACTTAACTCATTCTATTTAAATAGCCCCACTAATTTTGAAGTATTACTGGATTTATATTTATGAAAGTTAAAGGAGTAATAGATGTGAAGACACAGGAATTGGTTAAAAAAATAACCAATTTTGAGTATACGTCGTGTTTGATATGAATCACATCCATAGAGTCATTTGAAAAGGCAGTAGGCAGATCTTGGGCCAACAACTTCCTGTCATCTTTCCAAGCTAGCATTTCCTGTCATAGCTCTACAAGTGACCCATCACACTCAGAGCTTTGGAAAATAGGTTTTATAACTGGAATAGTAGTACTGCCATTGTTAAATATTTAGAGATCTTTTCTCCCCATGTTTCTCCCTCCTTCACCCCCTAAATACCACAGCCCGTCAAGAACATTGTTGCTCCTTTTGTATCCTGACTCAGTGGTAAAGCTCGTGGCCTCCATAGCAGGAGGCAGGTGAAAGGCAACCATAAATTGGGGTCTCTCTCCCTCTCTGCCTCTCTCTCTTCCCCTCTCTCTCTAAAAAGAATAAATTTTTTTTTTTAAAGATTTATTTTATTATTTTTAGAAAGAGGCAGAGAGGGAAAGAGACATCAATGTACGGTTGCGTTTCACCTGTCTCCAGCCACAGACCTGACTGGAGGCCTGGTTTGCAACCTGGTTATGTGCCCTGGCTGGAAATCGAACCTGCAACCTTTGGGTTCACAAGCCAGCGCCCTGTCTATCCACTGTGCTACCAGCCAGGGCAAGAATAAATAATTTTTAAAATAAAAATAAATTAAAAGTTCTGTTCAGCCCTCATTGAGTTAGCACCATTTGTGGATTCTTTTTTTTTTTTTTTTTTTTTTTAATCAATGTATGGTTGCCTTTCACCTGCCTCCAGCCACGGACCTGGCTGGAGACCTGGCTGGAGACCTGGCTTGCAACCTGGTTATGTGCCCTGGCTGGGAATTGAACCAGTGACCTTTGGGTTTGCAGGCTGGCGCCTTATCCACTGAGCTACCAGCCAGGGCCCTTGAAAGCTTTGTCTCTCTCATCACTGATTCTAGTTCCACTATTTCCTTGCCTTTTAAAAAATCTGTTAGACTTATGTTTATCCATTATTATTAAAATTTCCTTCTGCTTCAGCTTCAATGTATCAGTGTCACATATTGTGATTCATCAATGTAGTCTCACAACTAGCTTGTAACTTTCTAAGAATTGTACTGAACCCTTGATTTTTACTTCTCTAACAACTGAAATTAACCTTTGAACTTGTTATGTGTTTATTTTAAAAATGTAACAACATCTCTAGCCTGTTTTTCAAACTTTGTCTCATTTTGTAAGGTTTGAAATTTAATGTCACTGGGTAATGTCAGATTCAATTTTTCCAGGTGGAAGATGAGCTCAGTTCTCCAGTAGTAGTGTTCAGATTTTTCCAGGAATTACCAGGCTCAGGTAGGTGATTCTAAAAAGAGATTTTTTTTTTTGTCTTTGTGTTTGTGCTTAAAGACTTTGAATTTTAAACTATTTCAAGTAAAGTACATAGTCCAAAATAGTTTGATTTTTAAAATCTTCAGTCATCATTTCAGAAAAATTTAATAATTTTCATAACTCTAGGCCTAAATGCCTTAGCATTTTACTGATAATTTCCTATGTTAAACTAGTGGTTTCCAAATGCTAGTCCCTGCACTGGTACTGTCCTACTTGCTAGATATTTTGATTTAATAGGTTGGATCCAGGAATCTTTATTGTTTAAGAATGTTCTGAGTGCCACCAACCTAACCAGCTCAGGTGTTATTTTTCACCAGAGTGGCCATAGTCCCCTTTCAACTGATATGTCAACTTCTGTACATTCCACACATCCATTCCAGACTGTTCTCTACATGGCAGTCAGAATGAGCATTGTAAGTGGGAGTCACTTTGTGTCAGTTTCTGGTATCTTATTGTTTCAGTCATATAAGGTCCAGGCGCTGTACTAAGCCTGATAAGGCCTGCAGTTCCAGCCTTTGCCTTCCTCTCTGGCTTCCTCTTAGGTCACTTTTCCTCTTGCTCACTAGAGGAAGACCTTTGCACTTGCTATTTCCTGTGTCTCTGATACTTCCCCTTTGCACTCCTTCTGGCTGGCTTCTTCTCTCCATGTCAGTCTCCAGTGTCCACTTCCTCTGAGAGGCCTTTCCCATCTGTCCTAAGAGGACTCCCCATTATGTCAGAGCCCCCTTCTTTCATGGCACTCACAGCAATATTGGTGATTTCATTTCTTTCTTTCTTTTTATTTTTATTTCTTCTCCATTTCTTTCTTTATGGTCTGTTTCCTCACGTACAATAGAATGTAAACTCCAAGATGACAAAACCGTACCAGCCTTATATCCCTCGGGCCTGCCACAGCTCCAGGCACAGAACTCATCCAGACTGTTTGATAAGTAGAGGATGACTCCATTGTGGTTTACCTTGCACAGGGATTAGTTGATAGCTGATAATGTTATGCTTCGATTTCCTTTAGACATTCCTTGAAAAAAAACCTTTATAAATGAAATTAAGAATTCTATTTGTGGGAATATATTCAAGGATTATATTTTTTCATGGAAAAGTAACATTTAGTGGGTGGGGAGGGAGACGGAGCAAAAAGGGGATGGATGTAATACAACAACAATAAAATTTTTAAAAGAAAGAAAAGTAACATTTAACTTAGCAAGACATTTATTTTTTAATAGTTTAAAAAAAAAAAAAAAAAAAAAAAACCATAAAATTTGCCACCTTAACCATTAGATGTACAGTTTGGTGGTATTAAGTATGTTGCACTGCTGTGCAGCAGCCCTCCAGAACTTTTTCATCCTGTAAAACTGACACTCTGGACCCCATTTCTACCTCTTCCGAGCCCCTAGCCACCACCATTCTACTCTTTGTTTCTATTAATTTGACTGTTTTAGGTACCTCATAAAAGCAGAGGCATGCAGGACTTGTCCTTTTATAATGCCCTCAAGGTTCATTTTGAGCATGTGACAGAATTTCCTTCCTCTTTTAGGCTGAATAATAGTCCATTTTATGTTGATACCACATTTTGTGTATGCATTCATGTGAGATATACATTTGAGTCTGTAATATTTGAGACGTTGTCTGGGAGGATAATGTTGGGAGCTAAATGAACTGGGTGACGGGGTGCCTGTTTTAGTTCCCTGTGTTTCTGGGAGGTAAATCCCCTTTCTCTGTTTTGGTGTCAGATCCAGTGCTTAAAGCTGTCCCAGCACCCAACATGGCACCTTCAACTGTCAGCCGGGAGAGACACTCCTGTGATGCCCTGAATCGCTGGGTAAGAATGGCAGCTCTCTGCTTTCTTCTGTGTCCCAAATGGGTGGGATAACACATGGTCATGTCTGGGAAACTGGACCCACAGGAGGAAACCCTTTGCACAGGTGCTGGGCTTCATTTTGGGATTTCCTAATCAGATCCCCACCTTATATACGGTATGACTTCTGGTACATCCTCTCAGTGGTTTCCTCACATGGCCATTTCTCTGCTGTCAAACAACATGCACCATGTGGACTGCAGTGCAGCCACTTTGGGGTGCAAATGAGGGTCTGTAGTGATAGCATAAGACACATAAGCTGGAGGCCCCTGAACACCCCTGGAAGCCTGGCAGTATAAGTCAAAGGTGTGCTTTGGCTGCCGTTTGACACTAAAGTTGTACCTCCAAGAGTTTTAGTCTAAAGAATGTTGTGCCTTGGTTGGTGTGGCTCAGTGGATTGAGCACCAGCCTGTGAACTGAAAGGTTGCTGGTTCGATTCCCAGTCAGGGCTCTGCCTGCACTGCGGGCTGAGTTTCTGGTTAGGGGTGTGTGAGCAGCAACCCACATACTGATGTTTCTCTCCCACATAGCTGTTTCTCTTCCTCTCCTCCTGACCTTTCCCTCTCTCTGAAAATAAATTAAACCTTTCTAAAAACATGAAGAATATTGTAAACAATGTAAGGAATGTTTAGCAAAGTCCTAGCAAAATATTAGACATGCCCAATCTAAGGCATTTGGTAAATAAGTTGTAGGACACCCATGCAATGATGTTCAGAAGAGCCAGATTAAACCATACAGCTGGGTGGTTAGTAAAGACAGGAAATGGTCATAAGTTATATGAAAAACATGCCGGTCACTACACAGTGTAAAGGATATCCTATTTAATGACAATAACAAAGCACTCATTCAGAAAGATATGGTGGGTATACCACATGACAACAGTGGGTATTTCTCAGCAGTGTACTGTGGGTAATTTTTATTTTATCCTTTTGTTTTACCTGTATTTCTTAGAGTTTTCTACAATGAACTCAGGTTTTTAAAATTAAGAATAGATGCAAAGTCCTGACCTGTATGGCTCAGTTGGTAGGACATTATTCCACTAGCAGTATTAGTTCAATTCCTGGTCAGGGCACATGCCTGGGTTGCAGGTTCGGCCCTATTCAATGTTCTTCTCCCTCACTGATGTTTCTTGGCCTCTTCCTCCCTCCCTTCCCTTCTCTCTAAAAATAATAAAAATTTCTTCTTTAAAGGATATCAAATTTACTGTTTTTAAAAAGGAATTGCTGTAGTATTCAAGGAGAATCCAAAGGTTAAAGGAAACTAGCCCCCCAGGAACTTCTTGGGTCTAGAGCTAAATAGATGAGGCTAGGTCTGAAGACCCTTGATTTTCCCCTTGCATTAGCATGTTCATTCTACACTCTCTCCTGCAGCTGGGAGAACAGCTGAAACAGCTGGTGCCTGCAAGTGGCCTCACCATCATGGATCTGGAAGTGGAGGGTGTGTGCTTGAGGTTCAGCCCTTTGATGACAGCAGCAGGTAACTTGTCTCCCTAAAGTATCCTCACTGTTGTTCTAGGAAGTAGCAGTGACAATGAATTCCAGGCTGTGGGGTTGATTAGCTTTCTTCTGTGATGTTATATTCTCTCTTGAGAGGCTTTTTCTTTTCTTTTGGGTTAAATTTAGGTAGATTAGCCTTCCAGTGTAATTTCTCAGAAATAGTCTTCTGAAGTTATTTGAATTCCTGTTTTGATGTCTTATAACCCTTTTCTAATCAGTGGTTCTCTGTCTCAACCACATATTAGAATCAACTTGGAGTTTTGAAAACTCCCAATGGCTGGGCCTCACCTATAGAGATCCTAATACTTTGTCTAGAGTAGAACCTGGGCGCATCTTATTTTTAAAAGTTCCCTTGGTGATTTGAATAAGTCAGCAAAGGTCGAGAACCACTGTTTTAGTCGTTTAAGAAATCAATGTAGCTGAAAGTACATGGACTTCGATGACAAAAAGTCCTGGGTATCTGTCGCCCCCTTGACCACTTTATACCTGTGGGAACCTTGAGCAAGTTTCTTATCTACAGATCTGTCTCCACGGCCTGGTGGTAAGGGTACAAAGATTAAAGTGTGATCATGTATTCAATAGATGAAATGCCTTAGGTAGTAATTAGCATACTATAGTAGGTACTTAAAAGTAAGTTGAAAGCCCTGGCTTGCGTGGCTCAATTGGTTGGAGCATTGTTCCATAACCAAAGGATTGTGAGTTCAATCCCCAATTTGGGTGCAGATTATCCCAGATCCAGGCTCATGTGATCACCGATCTGGGCACGTGTAGGAGGTAACCAATCAACCTTCTCTCTTGTATTGATGTTTTTTTTTTCCTCTCTAAAAGCAATAAAAAAAATGTCCTTAGGTGAGGATAAAAAAATAAGCGGAAGTGGGATTGACTTTGCGGGGGAGTGAGGGGGTGGGGAAGGGGACAGGGGAGGAAAAAGGGGATGGATGTAATACAACAATAATAAAATTAAAATTTTTTTTTTTTAAAGTAAAATGTTCAGTTTTTAATGAAAAAGTTGTTACACATGCAAAGAAACAGGAAAGTATTTTGTGACTCATACACAGGCAGAAAAAAATAGTCAACAGAAATTCCTAGTGAAGGGATCCAGACCCAACTTAGCAAAGACTTCAAAGCAGTTATTATAAATATGTTTAATAAACTAAATAAACCATACCTAAAGAAGCAAAAGAAGGTTTGGTGACAATGTTTCTTAAGATAATTGCTAAAGACATAGAGATTATTATTATTACTTTTTAAAAAGAACCCAATGGATACTGTGGACTTGAAAAGTACAAAATAGGAAACAAAAATTCACTAGAGGGTCTTAATAGTATATTTGACCTGTCAGAATAAAGAATCCACAAACTTGAAGGCAGATGGATAGATGGGTTGATAGGTAGATAGATATTA
>PVIW01009054.1:0-55013 GCA_004026585.1 Noctilio leporinus | reverse complement strand
CAAAGGGTGTAGGGTAATGGCCCAAAAAATAAAAATGGTGTATGTGTGTATGGGAAAAAAAGGGGTGCAGAAGCAGTGGGGGGAGGGGGGAGGAGACGAGGTCAGTACTGGGAACGCCGCAGGTGGGAAGCCATTTCATAACATTTCTTGTTGATCAAACCACCATGGACACCTTCTTTGCCCATCATCATGATTAGCGCTGGAGAAAAGAAAAAGGAGGCTAGGACCCAGGTGTCACAATACCAACCCCTGCCAGCTGTTCAGCAGCTGTCCAGCCCTGGGGGCTGTAACCCAACCTCATCTCTCCCACCCCCGACTACACACACACACACACAGGCAGGCTGTCAGTCATCCTGAAACAATGGGGCTTTTCAAAAGTGGGGGAAATGCTAAGAGACTGGAAGCAGAACAGTAAAATTTAGGAATCAAAGGCTTAGATACTAGTGACTCATGTTCAAGCTAGAAATGGATGTGGATGAGCCTGCCAACTCCAAGTTTTAACAAAAGGGCGCAAAAGACAACAGCTATGTGCTACTACAACCAAAAAAGTCTGTCTCCTCCCAGACAAGTTTCTCATCTGAAAAGGCTCAAGGCAGGAAGAATCATAAGTAACACAGTTCAACTTTTTAATATTACAATATGAGGAACTGAAAACTGGAGAGACTATCCAATGTCCTAGCATTTAGCAGGCTGGGAATAGAAAGCTGGTCTGATCCCTTCATACTGGGGAACCATACATAAGGATTATCAGACGTATATTAGGGGTCTCAAAGCTACATCAAGGGCAAGATGCAGAAACTCACTCTTGGCAGTCATGGTGACAGTGATGTTGAAGGTGGGGGCTCCCCCAGTGCTCTTGGTACGAAGATCCATGGTAAATTCCCCATCCTGCAGCAGTGAGTCCCGGATCACAGAACATTTCTGGCCCCCAATTGTCAGCCCATTCACAAAAAGACTTGACCGATCTTTGCCAACTAAGACAGCAACCTCAGCTGGCTGTAAAGGAAAACCAAGCACTCATCAAGTTAGTACACCACAGTTCCCACCTCCAAGGACACACTTGCTTTTCACTTCTCAGGGGACCTAGAATCCCCTGGTGAGGAAAGGTGTATGTTCGATGCTTTGCACCTATCCACAAACTTTTAGAAACTCTTAGAGGGCTGTTAGAAGTTAGTACACAGAAAGAGACCAGTATCCTCCAACCTAGAGAATAGTAATGAGAGGTGACATATTCCTCCGGAGACTTAGATCTCATTTTAGAGGGAAAGCAAATTCAAGAAATAAAGAGGGCCAAAAGCCAGCGAGAGTGGAGTGGAATGAAATGGGGAGCCTTTGGATGCTCAGAACTCTCTCAGGAAAAGCAGAAGCTAAGAGGGGAAGGGAGGGGGCGGGCAAAGCAAGAGAAGTAACTTTGCCCTTATTTGGTCAAAGGATCTGAAGGAGTTGTTAGGGGCCCGGACGCCTGGGTCTCCAAGTAACCTATAGTTTACATCCAGGTACCTATGCCCTAATATGAGGAAGCAGATCCCTGAGAGCTTTCCCGGAAAGTTGGAAAACTTTTGTAAGGGGATGGCCGCTAGACCCAGCACGTCAGGTTGCGGGCCTAGATACCTCAGGGAACCTTTCCACCCCTCCCCCCTTCACCCCAAATCTCCACATCCGGTCCCCTCCCGCCCGGAAACCCCCTTCCCCCCTTTCGAACTTCCGCTCCCCCTCCCCACTTCCGGGCAGTGTGGACCCGGTTAGTGATGGGAATAGCAGTAGTCACTCCTTATTCCTTTACTTATACTATCCTAGAACTTCTTACAAAGTTCCCTTGCTCCAGGCCCCACAGGATGGCGGGAAGGGAGGGCGAGGGGACTTCCGGGATCGGTCTCACAGGAATGTGGAGTCCACCGTGCAGGCTTGGGGTGGGGCGGGGGGAGTAAAGCGGCCTCTCCTCCAACAGAGTTGGGAGGGGCAGGGAGCCCACACAGGACCGGCATGGAACCCCGGCCACGGTCCCTCCCGCATAAAAGGGAACAATGGTAAAGGGGGCACGAATTGGCGGCCGGAAGTGGAGCTGGGGGTCTAGGGTCCCAAAGTCCCTTCTCAATCACAATCCCTGGTTGAAACTGCAGCGCGTGCCCGCCCCGCCCTGAACGAGGCGGAAGTGGACCGCCGCACCGGGCGGCGCGCCCCTCCCAACCCTGTGCCCCGGATGTAACGCCCCGTCGCGGAAAGCGGGGTGGCAGGTCAGATGGCAGCCTCCACCTGGGGCGTAGGACTTAGGGTTGAGAGACCCTCTCACGTGCACCCACCATTCGCGCCACTCCCAGGGCAAGGACTGGTCACGGCCTTTCGCTGCCCTCCCCAGACCGCACCCGCCCCCACCCAAGTCCCTTCCTCAGAGTCCAAGTTCGGCCAGTCCCTCGGATCGCGAAGGCCTCGCAGTACCGTGATGTTGACGAAGGTTTTCCCGGGGACAGCGGCCCAGACGGAGGGCGAGTCCTTATAGCCTACGATGGCCACGTCCTGACAGGTCCCGTCCGCCATGAGGTTGTCGATATAGGCATTCCACCCGGCGGCCATGGCGCTGCTACTGGTGCTGCTCTCGGCGCTGCTGCTTGAGCCGCGGGCTGGGCTGGGCTCGGCTCGGGCTGCCTCGGGCGGGCGGGCAGGGGGAGGCGGAGAGCTCGGGGCACGCGCTGCCGTCCGGACCGCGGCTCGGCTAGCTGTGCAGCAGCCCTCGCACCGCCACTTCCTGCTCCTCCCCCCCCTTCTAGATTTTTATTTGCAAAGGGCGGTAGGGGCGGGGCCTGCTCCCCATTCCCTCCCTACCGCCCCTCCGCCTGCTTAGATACCTAACTTTGCAAATGCAATTTTAAAAATCCCTCCCCCTATTACAAAATCTGCTGTGTTCAATGGAAAGCAATGTAAATGTGAAAGGATGAAAAGGGGAGAGCAGAGAGAATTAGGGCTAGGGCTCGCTCTACTTGCATTGAATATAAAGCACAATTTGATATAAGGAAGGAACCCAGAGGAAGGAAAGTGAAAGGAGGAATTAAAGAGGGTTGGGAGAACTCAGAGTTAAACTGAACGACTCTCCCTTCCCCCATCTCCGCTGGAGCGAAGGAACGGCGGGCGGCGACGCGAGCGCCGGCGCCTGCGCCGGGGCTGGGAGGGAAAGCGCGTGGAGCGGTTGGGGCTGGCGGCTGGCTCCGCGAGCGCGCACCGTGGCGCGCCAGACTGGACCGATTTAGAACCTCGGTGAAGAAAGGCGGCCCGGGACATGCCCGCGGGTGGGTGGAAGGAGCGGGGGCTAGAGCGAATGGTGCGAATTGCGGTTTCTCCTGATTTTATTTAAACAAGACATAAGGGAGCAAAGGGCAATCTGACATAATATCCTGGCGGGTTTCAGAATCGAAGGCATCCACTGGGGACATTTCTGTCTGTCCCCACTATCTGGCTGGGTGGCACAAATTAGACTAAATGGAGCCCACCCCCTACTCCAGAGGACTATCCCTAGCTGGATCAGCCCCAGTACCAGGCCTCACACCCACGTCCTAGCCCCGCCTGTTCCCGGGTCAGCCCTGTGGGTCATCAGCTGTGCCCCTTGGTGCATCGCTGCAGAAGTCACTGAGCGCTGTGCTAGACGGGCAGGTCTATTTTTTAAGGCGGAAGAATACGAAGAACGTTAAGATTTTCAACTTTTTCTAGGAGAAAGGCCCTTCCACTTTGGGCCCGTTGTGTTTGTTTATTTTTAATTTCTCAGTAAAACATGCCAACAACTTGTGTGCGAGTGGATCGCCCGCCGCCAACTGGAAGGGAGCGGGGTCAGGACCTGGCGGCCAGCTTAGGTGAACTAGCCACCCTCAAGCGGCTTGGGCTCTGAGGAGCTGAGCCGCTTCCGGTCCCTAGCGGGAGTGGAGCCTCACCGGCGAGGAAAGGCTTCACTCCTCTCATCCTCCCAAGCTGGGCGAAGTTCCTCCACGGCCACTCGATGCCCCCCGAGCCCGTGTTCCTCGACAGCGGCGGGACTGAGTCACCGGCCCGACAGGGCGGGGCAGCAATAGGGCACGTGGCGGCGCTCCCCGCCCGCCATCTCCTAACCTCTGGCCTGCCGCACCCCCTACCCCAGGGTGGAAAATTCCCGGGAGGGAGCGGCCTGAGATTAGGGGGAAGGAGCGAGACGTGGGGACGGATCCTGGACTGGGGCTGGAAGACAGACCGTACGGGGTCGGCAGAAGGAGGGGAGATGAAGAGAGGACCGCGGGTGTGACTCATACCGCGCGCGCCGCTCCAGCACCCGCTGGAGGAGCCTCCGAGTCGGGGGTGAGGAGCCGAGGCGCTCTGTGACCCTTGCTCGCCGGCCGGTCTGTCTGAGCCTTGGCGCACCTCTCTCTACCCGCCCTTCTGCAGCGAAACTCCGGGCGGGCTCGGCTCCCCACCCAGAGCCGACTAGGCGGAGAGAGTTACGGAGTGCACAGACCCATTTCCCTGAAATGCTTCTAGAGGACCACGAGACTGGCCCCGGGCTTTCAGATGCTCCCTGAAGGCCACCCCCTCCTTCTATCCATTCATTTTTCACTCCTAACTCAACGTTATTCGCTGACGGGCTGGGGCCGCGCCCCGAAACGCCCGCAGTCGGTGAGGAAAGAGGCTCCTGACTGACAGCCCAAGCTGGGCGATAAGTGCTGTCCCAGCTCTATCGGTAGGCAGCCGCGCCTGCTCAGAGGGCTAGTCTAAATTGGTCTCCTTTCCCCCTCCCCCACCCCATTGCTGGCCTCCGGAGGGTAAGATGGGGTGGAGCCCGGAGAGGCCGCTATGAGGACCCTGAGAGGTGAGACCCTCTCGCTTCTGAATGAAGGATTCAATTTTAGACTTCAGAGCTTGCCCAGAATCCCCGGTTCCTTCCAGACAGCCCCTGCCTTCCATTTGAGCTGAGCATGTGTGGATGTCAATCCAGCAGCCCCTCTTCCAGGCCCCCTCCCCAGCCCTATAGGGCTCAAGTTACTCCTGGCCTTTTCCTAAATGGCACTAGTTCCTCTTTAACCTTTGCAAAAGGGGAATATAATCCTGGGGAGGGAAGAGACCCTCCCCCATTTTGAAGCCCCTTCCCTGCTCCTCCCCAGGAGTGGAATTAAAAGTAAGGACTTTTTGTTGGGGGACGGAGAGAAAGGAGAGGCAATCATTGAACTTTGGGAAGGGGGCTTTAGGTTGTAGTGGGCACTTGGCTGCTAGCCCGGTATGGAGGGGGAGGGTAGAGAGGGAGAAGAGAGGCGGGGCTGGCTGGGGCACAGGGTGGCTGGTAATAAATGCCCAGCCTGAGAGGGGGTGAGCTGACACTGTCCCAGCTGCCTCCTCGGCTCCGAGCTCACCCAAAGCCCCCAGCCAAGACATCCAGGTCTGGTGAATCTTCCAGCCCCAAGAGATGAGAGTGGTAAAGGGTGAGGGTGGTGATGGCATGTAGAAAATAAGCGGAATGTCATTTTCCCCTTCCTGAGACTAGAGGTGCTTAATCCTGGAGGAACTGGAGCAAGCAGGATAGGGTACCCAAAGATAGGGAAATGAGGCTGTGAAGAAACACTGAGATGAATAGAGAAGGGTAGTTAGAATTGGAGGTATGTGGGGAATTTGGGGCCCCAAGGGTCTGAAGAAGACTAAGGAGCAGGAAAATGAAAACCAGAATAGTGGCAGAGATTTGAGGGCTAGGAAGCCATGGAGAACAGATTGCTTGACTAGAAGGGTGAAAGAGAAGACGTAATGCAGCTTTCCCAGAGAAGTTCATGGAGTAGTGAAATCACTGGAGTTATAAAGGAGAAGCCCCTGGATTCTTAGGATGGGATGGGGTGGTGGTGGAATAGGAGCTGTTCCATGTGGGGGAGGGGGCTATGTCTGCCTCTTTGGTCTGTGACCTTTTTGTGGGATATTTTTAGCTCCAGCACCTGCCTTCTTGGGGTGGGGAAGACTCTTAAAGGGCAAGGGATTTGGGGTTCCTTAAGGGATCAACTATCCACACTCAGCCTCTTGTTCTGCAGCCATGGCCATGCAGAAAATTGTTGCCCGGGAAATCCTGGACTCCAGGGGCAACCCTACAGTGGAGGTGGACCTGTACACAGCCAAGGGTAACACAGGCTCATTGAATTGGTTTGCCTTGAAAGACCCCAACGTCATCTGGCCTTTGCCCTGTAGTTGTCCCACATCCTCATCTTTCTCTGAGATCCCCTTTCCTAGAGCTTTTCCCAGGCCTTCTTCTTCTAACCTGGCTCCCTTGCTGGGAGAAGCACTAGCCTGTTTGCACTGCCTCGCCCACTGGCACAAAAAGGGGACCTTGGTCTTTTGGGGGTGGCTGGGACTCTCTAACCTTCCAGTTCCTCTTATTCCCAGGCCGATTCCGAGCAGCTGTGCCCAGTGGAGCTTCTACAGGTATCTATGAAGCTCTGGAACTAAGAGATGGAGACAAATCTCGATACCTGGGCAAAGGTGAGGAAAAACCAACACTGGAAGCCTGTGAGGGGTGGTTTCAGGACATGAGCCCGCTATGCCTGCTATGCCTGCTATGCCTGCTATGTCTGCTTGGGGTAGAGGACTGGAACCCAAAGCTCTTGCAGAGCTGGGGTCCACAAGAAGAGACCTGATTGAATTGAAGATTTGAACGCCTTCCTCTGGCCTCTCTAGGCGTCCTGAAGGCTGTGGAACACATTAACAAGACTCTGGGTCCTGCTCTGCTGGAAAAGGCAAGTTGGAACAGCCTGCCCCTCCTACCCCTACCTGATTCCCACCACCCCTGCCACCTCATCCCAAGCAGCCCATGTTTGGGAGAGGCTTACCATCCATCTCTCCAAAATACCTTCACTTCTTCCTCCTGCACATGTGTTGACTTGAGAAATCGACTTCTGCTCTTCCCTCCTCAAACCTGCCCTTCCAGAAACTAAGCGTTGTGGATCAAGAAAAAGTTGACAAATTTATGATTGAGCTGGACGGGACTGAGAATAAATGTGAGTGAAGGACTAAGCAGAGGTGAAGGTGTGGGATGCTGGGTAGATGGAGCTGAGGTCTGGTTAGGATCATTACCATGTCCCACCTTTTGGGGCACACTGTGGCTGGATGGACTTTTATTCATTCCACAGACATTTGCCTGTCCACTGCCCAGGCCTTGACTGGCTGTGGACACAGATGTGAAGCTGACACATTCCCTTGGGATGGAGGCATCCTGAGCACTTTAGGCCACTGTGGGGAGAGATCTATTAACAAACTCTTAATGGCCATTGGAGTTTCTGGATTCTTCTTGGGGTGTCCAGAGAGGAATTTTTTTTTTTTTTTTTTTTTTAAGAGAATGAGAGAAAGAATGAAACATTGATTTGTTGTTCTACTCATTTATGCATTCATTGGTTGATTCTTGTATGTACCCTGGCCAGAGATTGAACCTGCAATTTTGGCCTATTGGGATGACGTTCTAACCAACTGACTTACCTGGTCAGGGTCAGAGGGGACATTTGAGGAGATGACCCCAAACCCTTGGGGAGAAGCTCTCACCTTTTCCTTGTGCTTGCTTCCTCTAGCCAAGTTTGGGGCCAATGCCATCCTGGGAGTGTCCCTGGCTGTATGCAAGGCTGGAGCAGCTGAGAAGGGAGTCCCACTCTACCGACACATTGCAGATCTTGCTGGGAACCCAGACCTGGTCCTCCCAGTCCCTGTGAGTACAGATGCTCCGCCAGATCCCACAGTGACAGAATTGTCCCATCTAGCAAGAAGTACATAACCAGCCCCTGGAAAGTTCACCTTCCATACCCAGTTGCAAAAATATAGTTTTCTGAAATGGAACCTCTCATGCTTACGGCTTTGCCCCACCTTTCCCACAATCCAAACCTTCCCTTAAGCCTCTGCTTCTTCTCATTGACGTAACTCAGTTCCTTCACATTCCAAACATAGGCTCGATAACTATGTCTTCTTTTTCTGCCTTCAACCCAACCCCCAAATCAAAGAGAGAGCTTCTTCATGGCAAGGATCTTGGCATTTCATTGTATCTTAATTCTTTTAAAACCAAATTCCCTCTTTATGGATAGTCTTTGAATTTAATGTCAATAATAATGTTATAGACAAAGCCTGAACCTATGAACAGCTTTATACAATAAAAGTATTTCTCAAAAAGAAGTTTTACAATGTATTATTACTTAATAGGCAGATTGTATAAGAGCATGAGCTCTGGAGATAAGCTGCTGGGTTCGAATCCTGGCTTTGTCTATGTGAGAATTGTGTGATCTTAGTAAGGTTACTTAACCTCTCTCTGTCTCAGTTTCCTCATTTGTAGAATGGGGAATACTAATAGCACCTAATTCATAGGATTGTTTTGAGAATGGGATGAGCTAATAGAATACATGTAAAGCACTCAGAGCAGTGCCTGGGCTGTAGGAAGTGCCTTATCATTGCTAGCTATCATGTAGCAGGTATATGCTAAGAACTTTACATTCAATTTCTCAAAATTTCAGCATAAGTTCCTGCAGGGAAGCAGGTGGTATTCCTATTAGAGAAATGAGGAAAGAGGCTCCGAGGAGTAAAATTACTCATCCTAGATAACTCAGCTGGTAAATAGGGAAACTAAGATTCCACCTCCAATTCTCCTCCCCAACTCTTCTCTCTTTTTAAAAGATTTTATTATTTTTAAAGAGAGGGGAAGTGGGGAGGAAGAAAGGGAGAGAAACATCAATGTATGGTTGCCTTTCACCTGCCTCCAGCTAGGGACTATGCTGGCTTGCAACCTGGTTATGTGCCCTGACTGGGAATCAAACCAGCGACCTTGGGGTTTGCAGGCCAGCGCCTTATCCACTGTGCCACACCAGCCAGGGCCTCCCAACTCTTATTGATTCCTCATACCCTGGCCCAGGTCTGAACACCCACTCCTCCTCTCAGGCCTTCAATGTGATCAATGGGGGCTCCCATGCTGGAAACAAACTGGCCATGCAGGAGTTCATGATTCTGCCTGTGGGAGCCAGCTCCTTCAAGGAAGCCATGCGCATTGGTGCCGAGGTCTACCACCACCTCAAGGGGGTCATCAAGGCCAAGTATGGGAAGGACGCCACCAATGTGGGTGATGAGGGCGGCTTTGCACCCAACATCCTGGAGAACAATGAGGGTCAGTGCAAGCAGTCTGAGGGGCTGAACTCCTGGGTCCTCACAGAGGAAGGGGCTGTGGAGCTGGGGTGCACCAGAGCCTCAAGTCCTCTCTGGTCCTTTCCCTAGCCCTGGAGCTGCTGAAGACTGCCATCCAGGCAGCTGGCTACCCAGACAAGGTGGTGATTGGTATGGATGTGGCAGCATCTGAGTTCTATCGCAATGGGAAGTACGATCTTGACTTCAAGTCACCCGATGACCCATCACGGTACATCACTGGGGAGAAGCTGGGGGAGCTGTACAAGAACTTCATTAAGAACTATCCTGGTAAGATCCCCTTAGGTACCCCAGTGTACCTTCCCAAGTACCTACCTAGCAATTGCCCAACACACTGACTTCAGGACCTCCATTGCCACCAACTTAGTCCTTCCAATCCTTACCACCATTGCTATCTCTATCCAAACTCATCTGACTTGTCACCCCCTCATGAGGCCCTCAGACCTTTAACCCAATTCTGCCTCACCTCCCATCAGTGGTCTCCATCGAAGATCCCTTTGACCAGGATGACTGGGCCACTTGGACCTCATTCCTCTCGGGGGTGAACATCCAGATTGTGGGAGATGACCTCACAGTCACCAACCCTAAGAGAATTGCCCAGGCCGTTGAGAAAAAGGCGTGCAACTGCTTGCTGCTAAAAGTCAACCAGATTGGCTCGGTGACCGAATCCATCCAGGCGTGAGTGCCTCCTGGCCCTGGGGTGTACCATAGCCTTCCTCTGCCCCAGTTCCCCTGCTCTAGCTGCAGTCCTGTCGTCAGACTCCCAAGTCTACCTTTCCCCTGGCTCCTGACCCATCCCATGCTTCTGACCTCAAGCCTTTGACTAACTTTGCTTGACCCCAAGAACTTTGCCATAGTGTCCTGCCATCCCCACTCCCACCCCATACCATTCTTTTCTTCCAGAAGATTTTGTCCTTTTTCCCACCAGCGTCTCAGAAGCCCAAGTTCAAGATCAGGAATCTCCCCTTCGCTTTTACTTTCTAAGAACTTTAGCCATCACCCTCCCTGCAAAGGGCCCATGCCCCTAAACAGAAAAGCACCATCTAGCCCCTGGCTTTCTGAGGTCCTATTAGGCCTTATTGAGCATCCTTTCTACCCAGCTGCAAACTGGCTCAGTCCAACGGCTGGGGAGTGATGGTGAGCCACCGCTCTGGGGAGACTGAAGACACATTCATTGCCGACCTCGTGGTGGGGCTCTGCACAGGACAGGTACTCATGGCTCCCCTCTGTTGTGTTAGAACATTTTCTTGGGGTCCCTGGCCTCCTGCCCCTGAGCTCAATGACACCAAAGGCTGCTTCCTCAGGGCCAGGCCTAATCCCTCCTCCCTTGCCTCATGCAACCCTTGGAATTCCTCTTACCTCCTCAGATCAAGACTGGTGCCCCCTGCCGCTCAGAGCGTCTGGCCAAATACAACCAGCTCATGAGGTACAGTGGGTGCAGTGGGCCTGGGTGTGTGGAGCTGAGGGCTTTTGGGTTAGAAGGGCACAGCTCTGACTTAGTCTGCCTTCTAGGATTGAAGAGGCGCTTGGAGATAAGGCTGTGTTTGCTGGACGCAAGTTCCGTAACCCAAAGGCTAAGTAAGAAGCTGGAGGCTCCAGGACCCCACAGGACAGATACAGGCCTTCAAGCCCTTCTCCCTGAAATAAACACTGGTGCCAACGAGAACAGTGATGTGCGTGCTCCTTTATGGGATCGAGGAGATGCTGGTCTCTGGACTGGGAAAGATAGGAAGTGGAGCAGGAAAGGGAGAATAGATGTATGAGGTCTGTCCTGAAAGTATCAAGCCAATGTCAATGTAATTAGTTTGCGAAGCTGATACTTTTGGGACAGACCTGGTATATAACCTGCTCAAACAAAGAGGAAGTTCACATTTTGGAAGGGGGTTGGGGGAAGCAGGTACCACATGTGAGATGAAGCTGGAGGCACTAATGGAACACGAAACCGGATCAGGAGAAGAGGGGAATGGAGGGTCTGACATCACCATAAAGGAAAAGCTGGATCAGATCTGCCAGTAAGTTGAAGTACACAGCCTGTAGTGTATGCGGTTGAAGTCAAGTGCTTCGTGATGATGACAGTGAAAACCAGAGCAGCTACCACTTCTATGGAGCTCGAAGATCTGGAACTACTCTAAATATCTGACATAGAGTGACTTGTGTACTTTTTGAAATAGTCCTATCAGATGGTTACCTTTTTTTAAAAAAAAGATTTTATTTCATTATTTTTAGAGAGAAGGGAAGGGAGAGAGGCAGAGAGGGAGAGAGACATCAATGTATGGTTGCGTTTCACCTGCCTCCAGCCACAGACCTGACTGGAGACCTGGCTTGCAACCTGGTTATGTACCCTGGCTGGGGAATCGAACCTGCGACCTTTGGGTTCGCAGGCCGGCGCCTTATCCACTGTGCTACCAGCCAAGGCTTTCAGATGGTTACTATTATTATCCCCATTTCATGGGTGAGGAAACTGTGGTACAAGAAAGTCAAATACCCCACCCAAAGTAACAGAGTTAGTAACTTGCAGAGCCAGGATCCAAAATTAGGCCATTTGGCTTTAATGATTGTGCTCTTAAAATACCATCTCTCCTGGTTGGTAGCATGGTGGATAAGGCGGCTGGCCTGCGAACCCAAAGGTCACTGGTTCAATTCCCCAGCCAGGGCAACATAACCAGGTTGCAAGCCAGGTCTCCAGTCAGATCCGTGGCTGGAGGCAAGTGAAAGGCAACCATACATTGATGTCTCTCTCCCTACTCCTCTCTCTAAAAAAACAAACAAACAAACAAACAAAAAAACCCCAAAATCATCTCTTATGAAAATGCCAATATTTGTCTATCTTTGGCCTACATCAACAAGTTTATACTGCTCAAGCTTAAATCACTTCTTTCTCTCCAGGACCCACCTCTTTTCTCTGCTCAAACAAACCAAGACATTGGGTCAAACAGTGTTTATTGAATGTAAAGTAATCCCATCCCCATGGGGAAGAAAGTTCAAAGAAGAACAGTGAATAATAGATTAAATAAACACCTGTGCATTCACTCTCTTGCGTACACACATACACACATGGCATACATATCCAAGCTCTAACAGTGACAAATCAAACACCTGTTTCCTCCAGCCTAAGTAAGTGATGGCTTTTGGGAGGTGGTTCAGAGGTGGGGCTCCAGAATGGGTTCTAATAGCAGCAGCCTTGTCCCTCTCTGCCCCCTGCCTTGTCCCAGGAAGCTGGAGTGCCTAGGAGGTAGGTGGCAACTCGTCCCCACTCTGCCGCAGACGCTTCTTGGCTCGGATCTCATTCATGGCCTCTTCAATGGAGCGTGTGTCCCTCTTGTTGGCCACGGGCACTGGGGACAGAGGGAAGGGTGGGGAGGGCCTGGGATGCCTGTGCCTTAGCTCTCCCTCCCCTGCCCATCTACTGCTCCTCTCCCTTGCCCTCCCCAGCCCCGACTGTGGCCTCACCACAGCCATAGGTCTTGTTGGCTTGTAACATATGGGCCGCATCCTTGGCTGCCCCCTTGCCGATCAGGTGGCTGTACTTGTCCTTGTAGTCGCTAGTGGGGCTCACCACCACAGGTCCCTGCCGAGCTTCCTCCTCCTCCTGCCGCTGGGCCAGCTCCTAGGGGTGCAGAGGTGGGGCACTGGTGCTAAGGGGCCTGACCCTAACCCCTCCCAGGTGGTAGGCTGCAGGGCTCCAGGGACTGCCAGGAATAACTCACCTTCAACTTCCGTTTCTCTTCAGCCTTCTGGGGGTCCCACTCTTCTCCACGACGATAAGAGTCCAGCTCTTCATCTGAGGGTGCAAACTCCTAGGGAAGAAGGGGTGATGGGATGAAGGTTCCATATACATGTTTCATGTCATTCCTCTCCCCCAGGGGGATACTGGAGAAAGTGGGGAAGTCAGGCCTTTCACCTTTTTGAAGATCATGACATAGCGACATTCATCATCTTCCCCGAAAGAGAAGGATGTCAGGCCAGCCACTTCTACAACATCGTGTCTGGGAAAGGAGGACAGTGGGGAAAGAGTATGTAGAGCCATGAGGCCTAGCACCTTCCTCTCATGGATTTCCATGTTGGACCTTTTATGCCACCCTGACCACCCTTTTCCTGCTTCCCCAAGCCCAAGGCACTCACAATATGCTCCTCTCTATCTTGTTCATCGGCTGAAACTTTTTCTTGATCTGCCCACTGTCTTGGATGAAATCTGACACCTCTTTCTCCATCTTGGGAGAGGGAAATGGGAAGATATGAGATGATGGCTTTGCCCCAATATCCCTTTCCCCAGCTGGGCCAACGGACCTTTGCCTCCCCACACCTATCCCGGCCCTCATGCCATTGCCTTGCAGGCTTCATTTCTTTTGAGATTAAAAAAAAAAAACAACTGAGTTCTAATTCTAACTTATTGTATGTCCTTCCTGAGGCTGCCTTTGATCTTTCCAGTTGTTCTCACCCTTTTACGAAATTCCACTTTCTGTTGTTTCTCTTGCTCCTGTAGTTTCTTCAGGCGGGCAGCCTGCTCTGGGGATGAGAAATGGCAGCATGAGGCCAGGGGAGAAGCATGGGTAGGGAGAGTTTGTAAGGCTTCAAAGGAGGCCTGGTGTCCACTGGGAAGTATCTGACTAGGAAGGAAAGGTTACTGTTTATTCACCAAGCATTTATCAATATTTAAACCTGGCGCTATGCTCAGCGCTGGAGCACCAAGATCATTAAGACATAGCTTTGCCCTTCAAGAGCTCAGTTTAGCCCTGGCTGGTGTGGCTCAGTGGATTGAGCACCTGCCTGTGAACCCAAGGGTTGCTGGTTTGATTCCCAGCCAGGGCACATACCCAGGTTGAAAGCCAGGTCTCCAGTCAGGTCTGAGCTGGGGGCAGGTGAAAGGCAATGATACATTGACGTTTCTCTCCTTTTCTTCCTCCCTCCCTGCCCCTCTCTCTAAAAAGAATGAATAAAATCTTAACAAACAAAAAACATTCTAAATTAAAAAAAAAAAAAAAAAAAAAAGCTCAGTTTAGTGGGAGTAGCGAACATCAGAATCATGTTTAATCTTATTTCCCAACCTTACTGGGGAAACCAATTAACAAACATTTAGTATCCATAATATACAAAGAATTATAAGGCACCTGGGAAGGTAAGGACTAAGCCCTGGCCTTAAAGAGTTTATCATATCATTGTCTACATGAGAAAGGGGAAATGACCTAACTTCCTATATTTTGTAACCTCCCCCAACCCCCCACTACTTTTCACTTCTACAGACAGGATGAGGCTGAAATGGCCAATCTGACACCCTTCTTCAGGAGTGTAGGTGTTCAAAGTCAGCTGTAGAGGAACTTCCCACCCTTGCATCTAAATGTTCCCTCTCCTCTCTTCTGCCATTTCAAATCCTTTCTTAAGGCCCACTTCTTCCACAGAATCTGAGTACCTTCAGCTGCACTGACGTCTTCCTATTTTCCTAATCACACCATGCTTTTGCACATGTTGTTCCTTCTGCTTAAAATGCTGTTCCTCTTCTTGCAAATTTTGAGATCCACCATAAGTCACTTACTCGTTTCTTCCTTGGAAACCCATACACATTCAGACATCCACTAATGCACATGCTGAGAACCAATGTAATTTAACTGTTTGTTTCCCCTACCAGACTACGAACTTCTAGGAGGCAGGGACCCTCTTCATCTCCTATCCAGTTACTCTTTGTGGCTCCCAGAGCCTGACAGCTTAGGGGCTCTCATCTATTTGGCAGCAAGGGCTCTGACCACTGGTGCATCCCATTGTGGCCACTGAGTGTTCACTAACTGGTTTGTGAGTCTTCTCTCTTTATCTGAGGAGGTGGCATAAGATTATGGTTTGGCCCTGGCTGGTAGCACAGTGGGTAAGATGCCGGCCTGCGAACCCAAAGGTTGCAGGTTCAATTCCCCAGCCAGGGCACATAACCAGGTTGCAAGCCAGGTCTCTAGTCAGATCTGTGGCTGGAGGCAGGTGAAAGGCAACCATACATTGATGTTCTCTCTCCCTCTCTGCCTCTCTCCCTTCCCCTCTTTCTAAAAATAATGAAATAAAATCTAAAAAAAAAAAAGCCCTGGCTGGTAGCTCAGTGGATAGGCACCAGCCTGCAAACCCAAAGGTTGCTGATTCGATTCCCAGTCAGGGCACATAACCAGGTTGCAAGCCAGGTCTCCAGCCAGGTCCGTAGCTGGAGGCAGGTGAAAGGCAACCATACAATGATGTTTCTCTCCCTTTCTTCCTCCCTCCCTGCCCGTCTCTCTAAAAATAAATAATGAATATATCTTTTTTTTTTTTCATTTTATTGTTGTTGTATTACATCCATCCCTTTTTTTCTCCCCTCTGTCCCCCTGAATATATCTTTTTTAAAAATTGAAAAAAGACTATGGTTAAGAACATAGGCTTAAATAATCACACTTGGGTTTCAAACCCTGACACTTGGTAACCCTGTGACCTTAGGCAACTGACTGAAAACTCTGAACTTCAGCTTTCTAGTCTGTCAATTGCCAGTGTTGAACCCCACCTAGACAGTTATGGTGAGCGTGAAATAATTCCAATTGCCAGTTCCCATTATGCTCTCTCCTTCAGAGCTTTCAAATTCACATTTTGGCCTGCAACTCGTTGCTGCTCTGTTACTTACTGAATTATCTATTCTTCAGATCTCAGCTCACTATAGACTAGAAGAAGGACCTGTAGTTAGCCACTCTCGTAACACTCATTTTTCTCTCAAAACACTTATGAAGTTGGTTATTAAACTTCCGTGTGATTATTTAATCAAGGCTCCAGACTGTGGGCTATTGAGAGTACCCCTGGCCCGTAGCAACCTTTCAGTAAATAATGGTTATTTCGGTATTAAGCAGCACTTGAGCAGCTTTGAAGGCATCCAGCCTGCCTGGCTCCCCTCGCGAGGGTGAGGAGCGGGTGTCTGGGACAGGGGCTGTCCATGGTCTCCAGGCCCGCAGGGTTGGGGGCTAGGGTTCTCCTCAAGGAAGCCATTCAGTCAGACTCATTCATAAGCACAACAGGAGCAACTCAGGTGAAGTTTGCACCATCGGCAAGCCGCGCCCTAAGTAGGCAACTGAACTCTTGAGCCCGCCTGCAGGGAAGTTACTCAGAGAACACTGGCGGGAGCCTACAGCCAATCCGACCAGGCATAGGCATTCTCATCTCCCCAACTCTCCAATCAACACCACGACCCACCAGAGGAATTCAGAACTGTAAGGCTGTAGATGAAAGGACTGGAAAGAGACCGAAGGGACCGGGTTAAAAAAAGTAGGAGAGGCATACGGGCAGAGAAAAACCCAGCAACCAATTGGAGGTGCCGGGGGTGGGTGGGTTAGACGACAGTCCTTAATAGGTAGACCTATTAGATGGCTAATAGAGGGTCAAGAATCGTGGATAGGCATGTCCTGGACCCAATCAGAATGGGAATGGGTCGTGGGACTCTCCGGCCAGATAGGAGGGACTGAATGGTCAAACACGCCCTCCTGCTACCCGAAGGCGGGCCTAGGAACAGCAAGAGAATGGATGGGGTTGGAGGCAGCCTACCAATCAGATCACTTCACTGGCAGACAGGCGGTCCTGTCGGCAAGTAGAAAACAAGGACTGCGAGGCAAATGTAGAAAGAGGCAGGAAGCTGGCGAGGCTTTGGGTAGCCAATCACCATCTGCTACCAAAAGCAGGCGGGCCTGCTGGCAGCCCTTGTAGAGACTCCGGAGGGTCTCTGAAGGGGCCTTGTGAGGGGTCTTTCAAGGCTGAAGAGGCAGCATCATCTAAAGAAGAGTGTGGTCCTGAGAACTAAGCGAAAAAAGGCGGATATTAATTTGGGATCCTCACCTCGGGCCTTGCGCCGAGTCTCCTGGTCACCGAGGCTGGGTGGCTTTTCCATGGAGCTCAGGATGGAGCCCAGTAGGTCCGCCATCTTGGGAGTGACAGAGAGGGGGCGGTGCGTCTTAAAGGGAAGGGCAAAATGCCTTTAAGGCCGGAAACACGTCGGAGGTCAAAAACCTCGTACTGGTACCACCCGGTACTGATCCGGCTTGAGTGCGCCCTGCCCGCCACCCGAGGCCCCGCCCCTGCTCCTCTAGACAGAAGTCGGAGGCTGGCTGGTGCAGTGATGTTTAATGGCAATTCGTAGAAACCAAGCCCATGCACACGTAGAAAGTGCTGGTGGAGCCGGCAGAAGGCCCCCACCGCTCCTGGGAACCACAAGCCCGCCGTGCAGCCCTCCCCGTGGTGCCTTAAATAGATTATTCTTAATTATACTCTGTATGTTACATATTTACAAGCCCCTTCCCATCGGGGGATGGGGTGGAACTCCGCAAAGCGTTCCTATATACAGCCCCCCTTTGGCCCCGAGGCTGGTAGCCAAGAATCGGAGGGGTGGGGGGGCAGTAGAAGGGAGGCGGGTAGACAGGGCCGAAAACGGAGGGTAGACTCAAACGTGCGGAGTCGGGTGTGGACACGGTCAGCCCTGAATCATGAAGGGCCAGAGTGCAGCGAAGGCAGAGGTGGGGTCAGGCTGGTACATTCAGAGACGCTTCAAACAAATAAATAAGGCAAGTCAGGGTGAGGCAAGTGCAGACAGGGAGGGAGCTGTGGAGAGGGGACAGGCAGGGCTCCAGAGGTCACAGCTGAAGATGCAGGTACATGGGGCGTGGGTCTTCTGGAGCTCCTCTCAAAAGAGAGGGGGCACGACCCAGAGAGAAGAGGAGCTCGAGATGGGGACAGAGGGAGTTAAGCACTTTGGAGGAGGAGGAGGAGGGTAGAGACCTAGGGACCTCCAAACAAAGTGGCCAGGAAAGCTGCCAACAGGGGCTTCTCCTCTCCCAGAGAGCCCTCTCCCTTAAGACTGCAAGAAGTAGCCTCCAGGATGGGAAGAGGTCAGGTGGCCAGTCCAGGTTGGGGAAGCCCTTCCAGCTCCTGGTTCTGCTTCAGTTCCCTCATCCTGCGGAGAGACAGAGAAGTCAGAGAAGACCAGCAGATCTGGGCAGGTATACACTGATAGATGTGGCAGAGCAAAATCCAACAGGAGAGAGAATAAGTACCTGTGTCGGCAGCGCCGCAGGAATCTCATGATTTTCCGGGCTGCCTGGTCCTGCTTCTTGGTGAGAAAGGAGCCTCTGGTGAAAAGAAAGAAAAGATGAGACCTCACTCAACACTCAGGCATCCCCTTCCCTTAGCCCCTTAGGGACCCTAACTAGGGGGGGCAGGGGCAGAACAGTAAGCTGGGTGTTGGGGGTCCATGGGCAATGTGCATGAATGCAGTGGGCAGGCAGAGAGGGCTTAGGAACTGGAGGGCTGGATCATACTTGTTGCGGGCCGGCAGGCTGCCTGTGGGCCGGCGGCGGTAGGAGCGGTAGTGCTGCTGGATGAGCACAGCTGCTCGGCGGCTCTGCTGAAACCGCTTCTGCTCATAGTAGCTTCGGAACTTGCTCTGGATCAGGATGGCCGCCTGGGTCATCTTCTTATAGAGTGCAAACTGTAGGGGTGGGGAAGAGAGACAAGCTGAAATGAAGGGACAGAAACCCAAACCCATGAGGGTCACCCCCAAGTTCAGCTGATACAGGTCTCTAATCCACACGCTCATGGAAAGGCTTGAATCATCACAGACAACCCTACACCCAGATCTCATGCCTAATACCTTAAGTGCAATCCAGGTCAGCTTGTGGAGAAAGAAGGGGAGTCAGGGTTCCAGCAGCATTCTGGATGCTCTGGGCTGGAATGGGTGGTTGTGGTTGTGGGTTGGTGGTTACGCTTTAGAGAGAGAAGGGTCTCACCTGCTTGTACTTCCGGTAACAGCGCTGGATCACAGCTGCTGCTACCTCCTGCTGCTCCTTCAGCCACCGGCCCTAAGGGGAAAGCAGGAAGTCTTAGCCCCTAACACCCACCTAACAATCATGTGATCTGTCATTCCAACTTGCCTGAGGTCCCCTGACCCTTCACCCCATGTGTGGTCTTTCTGGATGACTGCAGTCCCTGCCAGAGTCTTGGGAGCCCACAGTCTCCCCTGACTTGAGATTGTGCAGTTCATCCCCTGAGACATCCCAGGCTCCTGACCTTGTACTTTCGGAAGGCTGTCTGGATGACTCGGGCTGCCTCATATAGTTCCCGCTGCTCATGATCCGATAATGTCAGCAGGGCAAAATCACTCTCCATCTTGCCACTGGCAGATGCAGAGAGAAACTCTGCCCAAGAGGGCGCTGCAGGGACTGTCAGGCGACCCCGCTCCAAAGGCAGTTCACTGCAAGGTAAGGAGAAGGCAACTCAGGGCATGTGAAGTCCCTCTTCTCCTGCCTAGGGATTGCTGCAAAGGGAGACAACTCCCACTCTACCCTACCCCTGCCCCAGGCATCAGGGCCTGCAGAGCAGGATTTCAGAGCTCATCAGCCAATTCCAATACCCTTCTCAAAGGCCCTTGGGAACTCTGCCAGAATGGAGCTTTGGCTATAGGGGAGCTGCCTCCCCCTTCCCATCTTCCCTTAAAGAATCTGGGAGCTTTGTCCCAAGCTGGTTACCTGGGAGGGGCAGAGCTGGGGAAATGGTCCACATTCTCTAGGTAGCTGGCCAGCCAGGACATGGTCTCGCTGAGCCCCAAGGCCCCTGTCCGCTCCCGCATTGGGGCTCCAGCCTCAGGCAGCCCCACAAAGCCCTCTCGTTTAATCCGCTCTGGTGTGGCTTCAATGATTTGCTTGGCCAGTGAGATCATGTCCACCTGGATGGAGTAGCTGGGTGAGCCTTGAGGGGTCCCTACAGCCAGATGTTCCTGCCCTGACAAAGCTGTAGCCTCAGTCCCCTTCCTATCTTATTTTTCCTCTCACTATCAGATAAAGCCTCAGGAATTGCTGTCCTTTCTATCTTTCTTGACCACTGTTCCAGATTCATTCATTTATACTTACTGGGCTTCCACCTGTGTTGAGAAGTTGTGGCGAACATAGGATAGGAATCTCCAAATGGAGAGTCAAGAGCTGAGCAAATGAAGAATTTAGCTTTCCAGGCTGACTGCCCACTGTTCCGCCCAGTGCTGGCCATGCAAGCCGACCAGCACATCCTGCCCACAGGCTTGGCCTTCAGCTTACCGACCACATGACATGCATGGACTGGCTTCAGCCCTGCCCTCACTCCAACCCTGACGCCTGCAGCACTTCCTGCTGGCCACATGCAACAGCCTACCTTGTGGAGGTCTCGAGATTTTTGTACTTAAAGTGCTACCCAATTAATCCATTCACCTCTGTAAAGCAGGTATATCCTCAGGTTCTTACTGCTACACTTGATGATTTACTCTCATTTACTTATTCAACAAGACTTTCTTAGCTTCTACCATGTGCAAATCTCCTACCAAAGGTCATTGCCAAGATACCTCCATCTTGCCAACCCCTTTCCCACAATCCTCCCAACTTCCCCCCTATCACTCTGGTACACAAGAAGCTTGTCTCTGCATGGATTAACAGATAACCCCTACATTCTAGCTCTAATTGAAGATGTTCCGCAGAATTTTTAACCTCTGATGCCTAATGACTTCTGAGTGAAGCTCTGATAGAAGCTAAGCAAAGGATTACCTTGCTTGTCCAAAATGAGGGTAAATGGCCCCCTTTCCAAACCCATGGACTAGTTCACCTCCCCAACCCTCGTACCCCACTCTTTCTGGCCCTCATAATTCCATCAACATAAATAGTACCGGGATTACGTCCACAGCTGATGGACTGTAAACTTCCTCTGGAGCAGTCCCAGCATCTGGAGCTAGTGAGGGTGGGGGCCCTTTGGGGTTGGTGGCTTCATAGTCCATGAGGAGTAGGGGGGCCTCCGGGGCACCAGAGGAGGGTTGGTCTGGGACCATCTCCATAATAATCTCAGAGGCGGGCAGAGGAACTGGGGGAGGACTCCCATCTGGGGCACTAGAATAGGCTGATGTGACAGAGAAAGTACCATCCGACAGCTCCGAGGGTGAGGAGACACTGCTCAGACCTGTAAGGGAAGGGAAGAGGATGAGGGCAGCAAGAGCCATGTGCCATCCCAAGTTGCCAACCTGCCCCATCCCTGCTCTCAGTCTCCCTATCCCTGCCTCCTCAGTTTCCCTCCTTCTCTCACATTTCCTGTCTCCTACTCTTCCGCTTCCCCTGGCTCATCCTTCCATCCACACCCCCTTCTTAATAAAATTAGGGGCAACCCTCACCAGTGTCTGGGCTGGAGGAGGGGGGTGACAGGGCAAGTGGGGGTTCAGCTGAAACTTCCTGTCTCTGCAGTTCCTCAAGGCAGCGGGCAAGGCGCACATGACCCCGGGAGTGAGCCACAGACAGGGGGAGACGGCCCAGGGAGTCGGGAATGCTCAGCGCCCGTCGGTTCCAACGAAAAAGGAGCACAGCAGCTTCCAGGTGTCCCAGTGCACAAGCCCACATCTGAGGAGAGTGGCGGGGAAAGAATAGGAGGGATGGGGGGACAGAGGTGAAGGTGAGGCCTGAGGTCTTCTCCTGGTGGCCATATGTACCTTCAGTCTCTTTCCCTCCCTCCTGCAAATCCTCCCTTTGAAGCACCCTTCCCATTTCCCATTGTCCCACATGCATGCAGGAATCCAGCCTCCTCACCAAAGGGGTGCAAGAGAAATGATCCACGTTGAGTGGGTCAACTTCTTGCTCTAAGTCCAAGCTTCCGGTCTCCACACTTCTGGAGGGATGGGGAAAGGGACATCAGAGCCCAGTCAGGGCAAAAGTGGGCAAAGTGGAACTTCGGAACTGAAGGGACAGGGAAACAAGCTGTCTAGAAGTACCCTAGTCAGTGGGATGTGGCAGTCAAAGATGAATAAATGTAAGGAGGTGAAGAGTCAGTGTTGTCACTCATGGGATGTTAAAATTGCCCCCCCTACAAATCTTCCAGCCCCTCTTCTTTCCCAGTGACCCCAACTCCCTCTTGGCAGGGCTCCAGTCCTCCCTCAGTCCCCCGGTACTTCTGTCCCAGTGGCTGCCCAGCCCCCTCCCTGCTGCCCCTGCTCACCGCCACTGGCTCAGGGTCTCGATGAGGCGGGCGTAGCCCTGGGCAGCAGCCAGGTGCAGAAGGCTCATGCCCCGGAAGGGGCTTCCGTGGGCCAGACGTTCAGGACCCCTCCAGGTGGAGCGTGGGATCATGCTCTCTACCAAGACCACCACCCGTGCCTCGAACCCCGGCCCCTGGCCTTCATCCTGCAGTACACACACCCTTATGCAGATATCTGAGCATCTTAGTCCTCTGGCTTTGGATGACCTTGGCCATCCCACACCTGTCCTCTCAGCTTCTGAGTCTGCCCCTTTCCAGGTTCCCACCACCCAGACCTCTGATGGCTCATCAGTTCTCCCAATTCCAAGTTCCTGGGTGTCTCCCACTCCCACAGCTAACTTTCTCCAGACCCTCTGGCTGCCAGACCTCACACACCCTTGCTCATGCTATGCCTTCAGATCAATACCATATCTACAGATGGCTCTTCCCCTTAGGAACCCAGAGTTCTCTTTCAGTCTCCTTTCTTCAGAGACTCAGGACCCACACAGTACTCAGCCCAAACCCTCCTGGTCCCCTCCCCCACCCTCTCCTTCACCTCCACCCTTCTTCAGACCAGAAATAGCCTGAAGCTTGTCATGCCAAGAGGGTGCCCAGAATAGCCACTCTTGCCACAGGGCGGGGGTGGGAGCAGGGTGACATCAGGGAATAGGCAGGAGGGCTGGCTGAGAAGGTTGGGGACGGGACAGTGAGAAGTTACACATTTGAACCATTTTCTTGAAAGAGAGCCTTCTCCTGTTCACTGTAGACCTCCCTAATGGAAGTACCTGAATTGGAGGTACATTAGGACCCTGGCAGTGTGCCTGCCCAGCTGCTGCAATCTCTGCCATCCGCTTCTCCATCTGCTCCAGTCGCTCCAGTATGGACATCCGGAACTGGTTGTCTGTGGGGGAAAGGGGATGGGAGGCTTAGGGGACAGGGACTGGGTGATGCCCTGAACACCAGAGCTGGACCTATCCCAGGGTCCTGGAGGTGAGGACGCAGAATCATCTTTCCTCTTCCCCAAAACAACAGACCTTTTACCCACCCACCTCTGAAATACAGCGTACCAGGACTCAGCCCTTACATTAGGGCTCTTAACACTATTCACTAACCTAGGACCAGAATCCAGAACAACTGTGTCCTTCAGGACACAGAAACGGTAGGAATTCCCACAGAGCATCCAGCCCCAAATTGCCCCAGATCATACACACTCACACACACGCGCGCATTTCCCCAGTCTCCTCCTAGGTGAACTGTTCTATCAGTTTTTCTTGCCCCAGACACTACCTTTGTCCCCAATGCTGGGGCTGAAGGATTCCAAGGTCCCTGCTTTCTGTTAACCACTGCCCAAAAGAGCTTAGGGACTGTGCTTTGAAAAGCACCACCCCTTCCTCCTGGCCCCCCACAGCTGTCCACAAAGAGGATGGTGGGGCGGGAATGTGACAAAGATGGATAGTCATGTCCATTTCTCCTCCTTCTCCTCCTCCTCCTCCTCCTCCTCCTCCTCCCACCCCATGCATAAATACACATGCACGCACACACACATCCCAAGCTATATCGGTCCCCTCTTGAGATCACACAAGGACAAGGAGGCGAGGTGGGAGGGGATCAGAGCCACGGAAAAACAACCAGAGAAACAGGGTGGAGGTCAGGGATGTTCTGAGATGCCAGGCAGAAAGGGATGAAGATACAGAAGTGATGGTAGGGAGGAAGGTGGAGGATGATGGGTAGAAACCCAGGTATAACAGAAGAGGGAGAGCAGGAAGGATAAACAAGGTGAAGAGGAGAGGCAGGACAAAGGAAAGCTGGAGACTGTACCAAAAAACAAGAAAGAAAAAGGACACGTTAAGCCCCTGATCCAAGGTGGAATGGAAAGAAGAGGAGGAAGGCAACCACAGGAGAGATAGTATGACTCAGATTAGGCAGGTAAGATGAAAAGCAGTCACTGCAGGACAGACAGAACAGGCCTGGGAGACCTGGAGAGACTGAAAGGTTGGAATCGGGGCAACCCACCATTTCGTGAAAGGGTGGCTCCGAGCGCAAGGCAGGCCAAGGGCGAGCCAAGAGCTGAGAATTGAGCCAAGGAGAGCCAAGCCGAGGGAGAGAAGCAGGGATGGAGGGAGACACACTCAACAGGGAAGCAACAGCACTAACTGGGAAACTAAGCAGCAACAACAGAGACACCCAGAGGAGAAAACAGGGAAGCGCAAACCTTGAGAAAAAAGCCAGAGCAGAGAAAAACAATTCTCAAAGATACAGGAAGGATAACCAGTAAAAGAGACAGTTCTAGATTTAAATAAATGCATACACATACACATGTAGGTACATGCATCTCTGTGTGAATAAGGCAGTATGTCTGTACGAGGAAGTACACCATGATATTAAAGTAGTAGATACAGGGTGCGCGTGATCAATTGGCAATAACGGTACATCTCCTTATTTCATGGGCTCGTTAATTTTGAAAACCTATGTTTCTAAGGTTATGATTTAACATCGTTTCAGATATAAAGTATTAAATTCTGAGAGCAACCATCACGTCGAAGGAAAACGATGTTAGAGCAACCATAATTTCTGGACTGCGTGTAGGACAAACTGCTAAGGAAATTGTGGACTTCAATAACACCCCTTTATGTACAGTTGACAATGTGAAGGTGTAGGATGCTGATCCTGATGTCGCCATACCAACAAAGAAAACGCATAAGGTGCACAAGGATCGCACATGTCCACATACTGTACACAGAATCTAGGAGATCATCAATGAAGATCCAGGATGTTTACCTTGACGTTTTGAGAGAAGTAGTTGTACCGTGGATGAAGCAAGTTGCAAATGGATGTCATTTTATCTTCCAACAAGATGGTGCACCAGCACATAACACCAAAAAGGTGCAAAAATTTCTCAGTGTCAATGCTCCTGAATTCTGGTCAAAGGAAATCTGGCTGCCTAGTTCACCAAACGCAAATCCTTTAGGCTACTATGTATGCAGCATTTGTGAGAGAGAAGTTAATAAACAACCTCATTCCAATAAAGAGGCTGTTAAAGCTAAGACTGAAAACGTTATGATGTCCGTGGATAAAGAAAAGTTAATGAAAGTGTGCTCAAGATTCCGAAGTTGAATTGAGTCTATTATTGCAGCAAATGGAGACATTTTGAACAATAAAAAAAAATGACTATGTTTATGTATTTACATATAAGAATAAATTTATTTCAAAATATAACACTTTTGTGGTATATTGGTTATTATACTAAAATTTTGCCAATTGATCACACACACCCTGTATTTACTGAGGAGTACTACACAGGCAGTTTTCATTTTCTACTTTGTAGTTTGTGCTTTCCAGTAATTTCCAAACTTCCGATAATAAATCCCTATCTTTATGGAGGGGAAAACAGTAAGCAAGTTGAAATGCATGAACGTGTATGTATGTGCAATATATACATGCACACTTATGCACATCACATATATACTGCCTTAGACCCTGTCCCTGCTCCCACCTCTTGGCCTCACGTACCTAAATCCCATCCTTTGTGGTGGAGAGGGTAGGGAGAGCTGGGACAAAGATGGTTCCAGGATTCACAGGGAAGAGGAGGTGGGGAAGTTTGCTGCTACATTTAGAAATGACTAATGAAGCAGGAGTTGAGGAAAGGCTGGTAAAGGTGGGCTAGGTGGTGACCACCTCAGTGCTAAGGGGTCATGCTCAAAGATTGTGGGGTCTGACAGCTGGGGTTAGAGGGCTAGGTACTTACCATCTAGTGACAACCAGTCAAGCTGAGTACTAGGCAGTGACAGGAATCGGCGGGCTCGATACTCAAAGAGCACGGAAGAGGAAAGGGGCCCTTCCCGCCCAGCCACCTGCAAAGACACCAGCCCTACTTCATGGGCTGGGGAGGGCAGAGTCAGTGACAAGAGCTCTCTTTCCCCAGGTCCTCCCCTGACCCTGTGCTAGAGCCACAGTTGGTCACTTTGCATTGGGCTCCCCAACTTCCCTGCTGTGGGCCAAGAGGCCCCTGGCTTCGGTGACCTTGGCACTAACTAGGAAGGGGTTTCATTCATTCAAGAACTTAATGCCTGCTATGGACCAGAGACCCCTTGGACTTTAGACCCTGTAGTTAAGGATGTTCGTAATTTAGCACCAAGGCCTAGAAGCTAAGGGTTAAGAGACTTATAAACAACTTGATAGTAGGTAAATGCGGTGGTCTCCCAGGATCAGCGTCCAGAGGTCACAACCCTGTTATTAAATAAGATGTGGGCAAGGAGAGCTAGCTGCTCACCATTGGTGTTTAGTGAGAGCTATGTCCCAGGGTCTCAGTATCTAGAGCCTTGAGAATGAAACCACCAGGCAGACCCTGGTCCCAAGCCTAGGAGCTGGGACTCTTCTTCCCAAACCCGTTTCTCGGGTGTTATCCTTTTCTGTCCGTGCACCACTAATAGAGCTGCTGAGATGGGGGTGGGGGAAGAGAACACACTCACTGACAACAAAGTTGTCAACCTATCACTCTGGTGATACTCGAGGGTCCCACAGTTAAGGTTGACTGTTGAGTACAGACAGGGTAAGGGACAAGGCTGGTGGCAAAAGGGCAGAAATAAGCCTTGGCAATGATGTCTAGAGTAGTGCTGTTCAACAAAACTTTCCTCAATGATGGATGGAAATGTTTACCTGCACTGTTCAATAGGGTAGCTAGCTACATGTAACTTGAACACTCAAAATGTGGTTAGTGCTCTGACTGGTGTGGCTCAGTGGATTAAGTGCTGACCTGCAAACCAAAGAATCGCTGGTTCAATTCCCAGTCAGGGCATGTTCCTAGGTTGCAGGCCAGCTCCCCAGTGGCATGTAAGAGGCAACCACACACTAATGTTTCTCTCCCTCTCTCTCTCTCCCTCCCTTCCCCTCTGTCTAAAAATAAATAAGTAAAAAAATTTTTAAATGTGGTTAGTGTGATTGAGGAACTGAATTTTTCATTTCATTTTAATTAACTTTGGTAAGCACATGTGGCTAATGGCCACCATATTTGATAGACAGCACAGGTTTAGAACCAATTTCCTTCAGTCCCAACACTGGTCGGAGGAGACCAACATCCCTCCCTTCCCATTTTCCCAAGAGCCAAGGGCTCTGACTTGAAGCCAGCAGCCTGAATAGACATTAGAGAGCCCTTGGGTCAAATGTCTGACCTTATAGGAGGGGAGGCCCAGGACCTAAGAAAGGAACAGATGTATCTAAGGCCACCAGTCAGGTATGGAGATCTCTTGGAACAGAACCTAGACCTTCTGACACTGAGCCCAGGCTCATCTGCTAGCTAGGGGCCTGTGGAACTCAACTTCAACACTTGATGAGGCCTTTTGCTCACAGGAACAATTCAACAAATTTATTCCTAGTGCTTTCTGGAACTCCTAAACACCCATATGTTGGTCCCCCACCCCACCCTAAACCATTCCCAATCCCCATACCAGGACAGTAGCAGCGTAAGACACCAGGTTGCACAAGTGACGCTGGTACTGCGATGTGATCAAAGACACAGGAGTAATGCTCTGAGGCCTCTGTCCAAGGACCTGTGATGAGCACCTTGACTCCACCCTGTAGATAAAAGCCAGAGGCCCATGGGACCAGAGCTCTGTTGGGTATTCATTCACCCATTCATTCATTCATTCAGACCCTGATAGAGAAGCAACTCTGTGGCAGGCCCTGTGCTAGAGCCTGGTGGTACAGGGACTGGACAGGACCCTCTGGGGTAAGGTCAGCTAGTCTTTCCATCCTCCCCAACAACCCTGCTCTGCACCTAAGTGTGCTAGCCTCACTCAAGGCTAGGAACTCATTTGCAAGGTAGTTATCATCAGGAAGAAGTCCTTTTCTTAGGCCCCCACTATAGTTCCTCCTTTCCCTCTAGGATAGCACAAAGCAGAACTTCTCTAATGATGAAGGCAAACTTTTAGCTTCCCAAAGTCTGCAGTCTTCTCCCAGCTGTTTTTTCTTCTCTAGTTGCCCCATTCCCTCCCCATGAAAGTCACCAGGGAACAAAGTCCCGTGGACACTTGGGGGATTCACGTAACCATGTGGAAGGGGAGCGAAAGGGAAAGGGTGAGTCAGAGGGACTATGGAAAGAGGAAAGGAGCTACACTCTGGAAGAAGAGAGGTTGGGAGGAGAACTAAACAGCCATGATAACTAGGCCACAGACCATGAGGTAAAAGGAACAAAGGGGCAAGGAGACTCACCTCTGGGTAGGACCACTCTGGGGAGAAGTCTGTGATGGTGCTAAGAGCAGAAGAGAGCTGAGGGGTTGGGGCAGGGATGCTTGGAGCTTCATCACTGATGAGTTCTCCCATAAGGTCTGGGAATGATGAAAGACTGAAGGGCTCCAGCTCGCTGGTCCCACCAGCTCCTCCAAACAAGGCCTCCCCTTTTCCTACCCTGCCCGATGGCTCCAAGGGGGCAGGTGAAGGTGAGGGTGTAGGAGGGGGTGAAGGTACAGGTGGGGCAGGCCCCTGGGCCTTGAGCTCCTCCCCACTGTCATCATCTTGAATGAAGAAGCAGTTCCCTCTTTTTCCACCTGCTACTGACTGTGGAGGGGGACCCCGAGCAGCACCCTGGGGCTCCAGGGCAGCAGCAGGCTCTAGAGCAGGACAGGGAGTATGGGCGGCCTCTGCCTCTGGGAAGTCTGGGCTTACTCCCTGCCCACCTCCATATGTCTGGCCCCTCTGGGGGCTGTTGAGAAAACGATCGGGGTCAAAGGCAGGGCTGGGAGGAGCTGGTGGGACAGAGGATTCAGAGCCTACAATCACAGCCAAGCTCATGGAAGGATGAGGCTCAGCCTGGGGAGCCAAATGCCTGGTGGGTGTCAAGCCCCCTGTACGCTGCTCCAGTCCAGTCAGAAGGAGAATTGCGGTGCCTCCTCTCGATGAACCCCCTCGAGAGGTAGGAGGGCTAGGTCTGATCTCTAGGGGTTCCGCAAAGCCTGATGAAGAGGAGGAAGAGGAGGAAGAAGATGGGGAGGTATGTGCTTTGGGCAGTTCTGGGGGGAGTGGCGCTATCAGTGGAGGGGGGTCAGGGGGATGGGGGTGGGGGATAGAGGTTAGGGTTAAAGCTCTGGGCTCCACTTTAGGAGAGATGATGCGGTGTTTCGTGCTGCTGCATTTGTGGGTAAGGCTTCCGGAACCTGGAACGGAAAGAGGTGGGGAGAAGAGAAGGGATATAACATATCTTTCTCCAGCCTTCCCTTACTGGAAGCCTTGTGTCTCCACGGACACTGCAATCCAGCGAATACGATGTGTAATACTAATTACGGCCACTCAGGGGCAGCAGAAATACTTATTTTCCCCAAATTAAACTGGACTGGAGGTGCATGGTCGGGGAGGACTGAGGGCTTTGGAGAAAGAGCTGAACACAAGACGACATTAAAGACAAAAGGACAGAACCAAGGCGGTGGCAATTAGGGATACAGCTAAGGCTGGATCTAAGCGGCAGTGGTGGAAGGAGTTGTTAAGGGTAAAAGGAAGCTAAGGAGCCTGGGTTGCCAAGACTCAGGTAAAAGGAGCTGGGGCCGACGTGCACCAGAGGGGAAGGCTTCTGTTTAGCCGGCCCAGCTTTCTGGGACATGCAAATCAGCATGCAAATCCCAGCAAGCCCAATATCCCCCTGACTTGAGTAAGTGCAGTGTAACTAAACAGGAAGAGGGGTCCAAGATTGAGGGGTCACTAACCAAGGCCCCCACTGCAGAGACAGGCATGGGTTCGGGGTGCAGGCTTGGTCGGGTGCGTGTCCAGGATCTGCTGCACCAGCTGCTCTACAGAGAACTCCTCTGTCCCATTCCCACAGCTCCACTTGATGCCATGAACTGGAGGAGAGTCAGGGGGAAGTGCTATGTGACCCCCACGGAAGTCCCCTGAGCGCCCCAATGGCTCCCCCAAGGACCTGAGATGTTCTGAGACTTCTGGCCAAGTGCAAAGAGGCCAGTAGTTTCAAAACTGCTTGCATCTGTAGTTCACAGCTGTCCCTTCTCCGCATTCCAACACCACAGAACTCACCAGGAAACCTAGCACCCCCGCAAGAAAGCACCCTCTTGGCTTGGAGGGAAATGGTCACCCCACAGGTTCCTGGTGCCTTTGGGAGGCCCCTGCTTCCACTCTCCCCTTGGAGCACTGTCCTAGCCCTGCTGCCTTACACATGGGCTTCAGCTGTCCCAACAGCTCCTCCCGGGACCACTTTAGCCACTCTCGACGGTCACTGCTGATGGAACAAAAGATGGGGCTACAGCCCTTTCCACAATCCTCCAGGGCTGGGACGTTCAGGTAGTGCACAAGGACGATGTCAGGGTTCTGAGGGCACAAGGGTACACACACAGAGCACCATGGGGCCCTGAGATTCAGCTTCCTAGTCTTCACTTTCTTCCCAGGCACTCCCCCAACCTCATCCCCAAGTTTTGGCTCTCTCTATCCCCAACTCCCTATCTTCCCAGGTTCCTTTTCCCATTCAGAACCTAGTCGTACTTCCACTGTGTCCTTTCCGACCCCATCTCCCTTAAAGAGCCAGAAAGAGTATCTCCCATGAGCTCTTCCATCCTTACCTGGAGCAGCCAGTAGCAGCGTCGATGGAATGTGGGGACGATGGAAGAGTGAACGTAGCAGCCATAGAGACACTGCCAGGAGACAGGCTGGGGTGGGGGGAGGGCTAGTCTGCTCCCCAACTCTTCCTCTGTTCAGTCCCTTTGCAGGAATCCCAATCTTTCCACCAGTTCCTCTTCAACCCTTACCCACCTCCACCTCCTCCCCACATTAAAATCCCAGTGCCCCAGACCATAGATGACTGATAGGAAAATGGAACAGTGGGACCAGGGCCTTACAATGAGGACCTATCTAGGAAATGGAGGGCAAGGCAAGAGCACATCTGAGATGAGGAGCAATGACATGAGGGAAAAAAGAACCTATGCTTACAGGTTCAGTACTTGGACCCCTGAGTGAAATGCAAGAGTGGTGAGAGGACTGGGCATTGGAGTCCTCAGAGAAGGCTTGACCGAAGGCCCGGAGAATTGGGACATGAATGGAAAGGGGATGCGGAAAGTGGGCTAAGTTATCAGCCAGCTGATGCCTAGTGAGTGAGAAGGGAGGGTGGAGAGACAGATGATGGCATTAAGCCCTGGCAGGGACGGAACCCAGCTAGGGATGGAGAAGGATGGGCCAGGGCAGCTGAGTGGGATGCCTCACTTACCTCCATGCCCTGGACCTTCAGCTTCATGTGGTCCTCTCGGGTGGTCTTCCCATCCTTCCGCTTCTTCCAGAGGTAACCATCCTTCCGGTATTTCACCTTCTTGCGGTTGTAGAGGATAATGGAGCCATTCTGAGGCCTGAAGAGTGAAGGGTTGGCCTTGAGTTCTGTAAACAGAACCCAGGACCCCTGCCATTTCCCACCTTCACAAACTTTCTCACCTTGTCTTTGGAGCACAGGATAGCCACTCATCATGCTTCTCAAAGGTGATCAAGTAGGATGCAATCTCCTATAGGAGAGCAGGTACTCAGGTGGGTGCCCCCTTCATAGGGTTTCAGCCTGGCCTCTTGGTTACCCCCTCACTCTCTCTGCTGAGTTTTGGCAGCTATTGGAGGATGTTGCCAGGTATCTGGACCCAACAAGGCCCAATACCCTCCTGAGAACCCCAGGTTCCAATGCAGACAAAAGTCTAACCTCTCCTTTTCTCCCTTCCAACTGGAGCTTTTGTCTTGGAGTCAGATCCAAGTTCTTCATTATTCTTTGTTCACACTACATATTATTTTACTTTCTCTGAATTCCATTTTTGTGCCACTTCCTGACTCAGAAAACTTCAATTGTTTGACACTGCCAGGAATTCCAGATTCCTCAGCTTGACTCCTAAGTTCTCCCTGACCAGGGATCAAACCACCATTCCTACATTCACACTATTTACACATACTGCACCTGCCATTCCTGCCTGACTGGTCCATTGATTCTTCCCTGAATTTGCCCTGAGCAGCAACCTCTTCAATGTTAGCGCCCCACAAGCCTGAAGTGCCATGGACACACCTCTTTGAGTCTGGAAATCCTAGCCATCCCATAGACCAAATCCCTTCCCAGCTCTCCATGGAGCCTTCCTGATGCCCCCTGGCCCTTCTTGCATTTACAACAATAACACACACATACACCTTTTTACTGACAGTTCTCTTCTAGTCAAATAATCAACTCAATAATGACCAACCATTATTGTGTACCGCAAGTACACACAAAGCACTGGGTGTGGGGAGTACAGGAGGTGTGTCCTCCAGAAGGAGCCAGCATCTGTGGCAATTAAAAGTAGGCGCTCTGAGTCAGTTAGATAAACTACATGAAGGAAATCAGTATCAGTTTCCTCATCTATATCATGGGGATAACAAGTGCTTGCTCTATAGCATCTTTAAAGCACTAAATAAAATAATATAGGTCAAGTGCTTAGCACCGTGCCCAGTTTGTAAGAAATATTTTAAAGGTGGTAGCCATTATTTTTACTCAGGTGGACAGGCCAAGAAGTGAGGTCCTACAAGATGCAGGTCTTTATACTTCTCCTATGACCCCCAAAGAGCCCAGAACAGTACTCCACACTTGGCAGTGTGGACAGACACATGAAGACCCCCATCCCTCCTGCCATTCACCCTCCTCTAGCTCACCAGACCTTGCTATGCCCCAATCCCCTAAACTCCCTCGAAAACCTCATTTGTATTCCACCGCAGCCGCTCTGGAGGCAACAGGGGACAGCGAGGAAGACATTCCAACAGCTTCTTGGGGAGAAAGATCTTCAGGTGGTGGCTGTTCTCTAGAGGAAATTAGAAGGGAGGGCTTAGTTAGCCCAGGAACAAAGAGCTGAATCCAGGGCACTGGGGAAATTGAAAGAAAAGGAGAGCAGAGAATCCAAGAATTATAGTCACCACAGGGCAGGGAGAAGGAAAGGTTGTGCCCAAAATGGGAGCCTGGATTGTGAACTCACCAGCAACCTCTGTGCTGTCCTTGGTACTCATGGTGAGGGTTCCAGGGGCAAGGTCACCCCGGGCCTGAGAGGCCAGGGGGAGGGGGAGTCTGTGCTGGGAGAAGAGAGAACAGGTCATGGCAGGATGAGGTGGGAGAGGGACTACAGAACTGGGTCATGATATCTGAGAAAGATGAGGAAGAGAGGAAGGGGATCAGCTCTGATGTGTAAGTGGAGCCAAGGAATGGCGGAGAGGGAGAACCCAGACATGGTGCCAGGAACCAGTGTGAGTGGAGAAGACACGACTGAACGACGGAAGAGTCATCAGGAGCAGCCGGGTGGGGGAGGGGTGAAACTGGCAGGGCTGGAGCCCTACAGTGTGGGCCCTTGAGGGTTTCAGTGGGGTCAGGTCCTGGTGACAGGGACTCAGAGCATCTGGTCCTTGGAGAATAGTTTGTCAAACGAGATCCTGGATGCTGGGGGTTGGGCAGGAGATCTAAGTCCGAGTGGAAAGCTAGGCCTTAGAAGACACACCCTGGGTCCCTTCTCTACTTGATTTTTCCAAGAGGGAAGGCAGATCTGATAACCGATCCTAACCTCTCTCTCTCTCTAGTACAGGCTGATCAAGGCCTAGTACAGTCTGGGCTAGACACCCACCAAGACCCAGCTTTCCACCCTCTGGCCAACGCAGAGGCTGACAGCTCTCTCCACCCCTTACCCACCTCTCTCCCCACCCTCCCCAAAAGCCTCTGCCTCCCCTGGCCTCCAGGCCTACCCTACACCATCTACCACTCTGGCTCCAGCCCAACCCCACCCTCCTGGGGGAACAGATGGGAGCTGGAGGAGGCTCTCAGCGCAGGCTCCGCCAGGTGTTCCAAGATGACGATGGGGAGGAGGCCCCTTCGAGCTCTGCTGCGTGGGTCGGGGTAAGGACTCCACCCCAGGGCGCAGGTGCGCAATCCAGGCTAGGCCACCCGCGAGGGTGCGGAGCGGGCCGGGGGCCGCCAGCCACGGTGGGGCGGTGGTCCCGGAAGAAGCTTGGAGGTGGGAGGGTCCTGCCTCCTGCCCGCAGAGAGGGATGTTCTGGAGAAACTGCGGAGTAAAGTGCGCGGGCGCGCGTCGGGTGAGGGGCAGCGGGGGTGCGGGGGTCCCCTAGGCAGTCCAGTCGCGGCAGGTCCGCGGTGGGGCCCTCGGCGGAGAGGCGCCCCCTGGCGCGGGGGAGGAGGACGGAAGCGGGCCACGCGGCGACCCAGAAGAGAAGCGGTGGTCTCCCGCGCACCGCGCCCCATCTCGCCCGGTGGAGTTGCGCCCCCTGGCGCGGAGGCGGGGTGGCGGGCAAGAGGTCCTGGCTCTTACCTCCCGGGGTCCCGCAGGTGACGGCGGCAGCGGCCATTCTACCCCACACCGACACCCCCCCCCAGCGACGGCTGACAGCGGCGTCCGACGTCACTGCGCACGGGGCGGGGCCTCTCAATTAAGGGGATGGGGGTCGGGAAAGGAACATGGGGGCTGCAAACGCGGAGACTCCGGACGGGGTGCTGGTGGAGGGACCGGTTGCCAGGAAGCCCCTGAGGACGTAGCAATATAGAGGGACAGGGCTCTGGGGTTCCAGAGGCAGAAGCTTGGCCGATTGGCAGGACCCTGGAGCCCGGAGAGTGGGGCGCGGGGCGCCCGTCCAGTGTGGGCGAGGAACGCTGAACTGGTGGTCAGGACTTCTCTAATTCTGGGGACCCAACCTGACTTCACTGTAGCCGGGTCCTCTCCATGAACCTCACTGCACCCGGAGAGAAAAACAACTCGGGGCTCAACTTGTTTGCTTTTTAATGATGGAACCGAGGAAAGAACACTGCCAGGGGTGAGGCTTGGGCGGCAGCAGGCCTTGGGGAGCTTCTGCGAGAGGGGCGGGTTGAGACGGGAGGATCGGGGGCTATTTAGTGCCTGTTGCAGAAGGTGGGGGAGGAAGCTGGGGGAGGCTAAAGATGGGGAAGTGCCCTCATGCCGGAAATGGGGGTGAGTCCAGCGAGGAGAAGGAGCTTGGGTCCTTGAGGCAGCGCTAGCATGTTGGATGACCACAGACGGTTTCTCCTCACTCCTCAGACTGCAACTCCACCCCCCAGGGGCTGTAAAGGGGGTTCCTACAGGCTGTGACAGTGCTGTAGGAGGGTAGTGAGCTCAGCTGCCGGGAGAGACACGATCCTTTCTGGACCAGGGGACTCCAGGACGACCAAAGCAGCTGTAAAGATGAGAGAAATTGAAAAAAAATTTGAAAGAATAAAAAAAGTATGTCTTCAGATTTCCTAGTGCCCAAATCCAGATGCCCCAAAGTCTGATTCCCACCTATTTTATTGTTGTTCCCCTCAAATCCAGCAGTTCAACTTGGCTCTTAGCTTCCACTGTTTCTCCATGCAAGTTCAGGCATTCACATGACCCTCCATCACCCCACCCAGTTCCTCCCCAACCATACCTGCGCCCTGCCAGGAGGGAGGAAGGGGTCCTCTTCCAGTGGGTAGGTTGCCCTCTCCTCTTCCAGGTCAGGGTGTTGAGTGGTGCTGGGAAAGCTACAGCACACTTTGCCAGGCATAGGGGGCTCAGGTGCAGCCCCAGAGCTGCCCCACTGGGCCTTCTTTAGTCTGTGGAGGTTTTAGGCTTAGGAGAGAGGTGCCTGCAGGCCAGGCTTCCTGTTTCTCCATTCTTCACCTGTCTGCCATAAAATACTTCCTGCTGGGACCCTGGCACATTATCTTTTGACTTCCAACTCTTCACTCCCAACTTCCTGCTCCCCTCAGACTGAACTATTTTTAATTCAAGGATCAGAGGTGACATCTAGCTCCCCACTGTCCTCCAGTTCAATGGATCCAGTTTCACACTTCTTCCAGGTTATGTGGCTCACCTCCATCCCTTAGCTCCTTCCTTTCCACATTATGGAAATTCTGCTCCCACCAAGTCCATGATTCATTTCCAACCTCCCTCCAATTCCTTCAAAACTCTCCACCCCTTCCTTAGTTTAAACCATTTTGCTTCTAAATCCTGCTTGGCTCCCTGAGCCCAGATCCCTCTCCTTACTCATCAATGATTCTCTGTCGCCTCTTCAGATCTTCCAGGTGGTAAGTGACAGCCCTTACATGGGCAGGGATGCTCCCAGGTCCTTGCTGCATTCCTGTAGAATATAGCCACCTCCTCCTTCTTCTGCGAAACATCTCAGGAGGTGGGAGCCCCTCAGGGGGGTACACACCATGCTGGGAACAACCAGTGACCCTCTGTGCCAGAGAATGGGGAAAAGGAGATAGATGGAACTCTCAGGGGAGCTTAGATTGAAATAGGGAGTCAGGGGTTTTGGGAAGCCCAGATCATGAAAACAGCCATTATCTGGAAAACACTGATTGATTCATAGAAAGGAGGGCCTGTTTAGTGCTCTGGTTGGGGGACACTAGACAAAATGGGTAATAGGAGAGCTGGGGATAAGATGGCAGTGGGTACAATTTTAACTGAGAAGTATTGAACAGAAGAAAGTTTGTCATACCAGTAGGGGTGGGATGTACTGTTCTTCTATCCAGGTGGGGCTGTAAAGCACAAAAAAGGGGTTAAGTGCAGAAAGGACACCCCATCTATGCTGCTTCTCTAATGGACTCTCCCAACCACCTGTCTGTCTGGCATTAGGAGCTACAATGGGAGATAGAGGGTCCATTATCCCCAGACTAATGCATATTGCTATAAAGCTTTATGATGTTTAAAATTGTATAGCTTCACCTTCCAACCTCCAGTTAGTCTCCATTTTCTCCATTTCCACCCACCTGGGCCTTTGACTAAGGTTCTCCCAGAAGATGTCTCCATAACGCTGGGGCGTCAGTCTGAGGCTCTGGGAAGGCAAGCTGCAGGGTGGAGATCTGCTGACAACCCTTGAACACCTGAGGTGGGAACAAGGTAGGCTAGGGGCTGCCTGTTCCCTTATAGCATCTGCTAGGGATTCAGAGGCCCTGTCTTTCCATGAGGCCATACAGATTGAAGAGCCCAGGCTCTTTCAAGTTCCTTTTGGTTAATGCAAGGATCCAGGAGAGCAGAACCTGTGTTTATCCCTGTTTTGTCTCTGCTGTCTCAGAAAGACAGATGTTGTTGTAGGTCGTAAGGATGTGCAGAGCTGTGTGAGCACAGTGCTCATCACTTCCAAACCCTGCAAACTGAATGATGACTGCTCTCCTGCTTTCTAAGAGAGTATCCTAGGACTTAGGGCTCAGCCCTTTATCTTATCCATCTCCATCTCTCCTTAGGAGTCACAGGCCCATGACTTTATTTTTTGCCCCTTAACTTTATTCTTTTATTATTATTTTTAAAGGTTTTATTTATTATTTTTAGACTGAGAGGGGAAAGGATAGAGGGAGAGAGACACCAATGTATGGTTGCCTGTCACCTGCCTCCAGCTATGGATCTGGCTGGAGACCTGGCCTGCAACCTGGTTATGTGCCCTGGCTGGGCAATCCAACCAGCAACCTTTTGGATTTGCAGGCCAGCACCTTATCCACTGTGCCACCAGCCAGCCAGCCCCATCCCCCCAACTTTAAATACCTATAACGTGCTGATGACTGCCAAATCCATATTCCCAGCCCTGGCGCCTCTCCTGGACTTCAGACTTGCAAGTTCAACTGTCCACTCAACATCTCCCTAGCCTTTCCCATCTCACTGAAAGGCACCCCAAATGCATAGCTGCTAGAGCCAAAAACCTGGTATGCCTCATTTTCCCTCACCTCCCACATCCAATCTATCAGCAACTTCTAACGGTTCTGGATCTAAAACTATACCCAAATTTGACCACTCCTCATCATTTCCACTCCCACCACCATGTTCCAGCTCATTTTCCCCTTCCTGGATTATTGCAATTGTCTCCTCCTCCTCTCCTTGCTTCCATTGAAATCCCCTACAAACTATTCTTCATAGAGCAGTGTGAGATTTGCTTAAAAACAACCTGAGTAGTAGGGGGCTGGATAGATGTACTGATGAAAAGATTATCCATATAATGACAATTATTAAAGCTGACTGAAAAGGGTACAACAGGTTCATGATTACTACTTTCTCTATTTCTGTATTTGTTTGAAATTTTCCGTAATAAAAGAGTTGAAGAAAAATAAGTCTGCCAATGTCATTCTCTTGCTTAAAAACTTCCACTGACTCCCTGACTGGTGGCACAGTGGATAGGTGCCAGCCTGCGAACCCAAAGGTCGCTGGTTTGATTCCTAGCCAGGGCACATAACTAGGTTGCAAACCAGGTCTCCAGGCAGGTCCTCAACTAGAGGCAGGTGAAAGGCAACCATACATTAATATCCCCCCCACCCCCTCCCCATGTCTGTCTCCCTTTCCCTCTCTCTAAAAACAATAATAAAATCTCTAAAAATAAAAAAACAAATTTCCACTGATTTCTATTGTCCTTAGAACAAATTCAAACTTTTTTTTTAATATTTTATTTTTATTAATTTTAGAAAGGGGAAGAGAGGGAGGCAGAGAGGGAGAGAGACATCCATGTATGGTTGCTTTTCACCTGCCTCCAGCCACAGACCTGGCTGGAGACCTGGCTTGCAACCTAGTTATGTTGCCCTGGCTGGGAATCGAACCTGTGACCTTTGGGTTCACAGGCCGGCACCTTATCCACTGTGCTACCAGCCACGGCTTTCAAACTCTTTTTAATGTCCTATTAGATCCTCTAACTGTCTGACTTTGCTTTTCATATTTCCCTTCATCTCTTAATTTTAGTTACACTGGCATGCTTCCTGGTCCTAGAAGATAACATGCCTGTTTCTTTTTTGAAACTTTTTAAAACCTATTATTCTTTCTTCTCCCCGCTGGTTCTTATTAGACTGGCCCCTTCTCATTTTTCATATCTCAGTTCAAAGTCACCTCCCCAGAACAGTCTCCACCATCACCCTATCTAAATTTATGTCTCCGAGCCCTGGCTGGTGGCACAGTGGATAAGGTGCTGGCCTGTGAACCCAAAGGTTGCTGGTTTGATTCCCAGCCAGGGCACATAACCAGGTTGCAAACCAGGTCTCCAGCCAGGTCCATAGCTGGCGGCAAGTGAAAGGCAACCATACATTGATGTTTCTCCCCCTCCCTGCCTCCCTCCCTTCCCCCCTCTCTAAAAATAATAAATAAAATCTTTTTAAAAAATTTTATGTCTCCATGACATTCTATCTGTCCATTGTAATACACACCTGTCTTGTTTTATTTTTATTTATTTATTTTATAGTACCTATCACTAGTTGAAATTGTATTTATTTCCATATTCTGTCTCCTCCTTCTAGAATGTAAGCTCTTTGAGCAGGACCCTGTCTTTCTCATTGCTTAGCTCTGGTGCCTAATACAGTGCCTAGAACAATGCAGTGTACAAAAACTATTTGTTAACTAAATTAATGAGTCATCAATCCCCTGAACTCAGGCATTAAGTTCCTTTATCCTGATTTCCAACTCTTTTTGGGAAAGAACACAAGCATGAAATCTCTCCATCCTTCACCATTCTCCCCAACCAGTTGGGGACGACTCACTTGGCAAAGGGGATAAGGTTGTCTCCATCTTCGTGTACCTGCGTGAGTAGACTGGGCTGGGTGGCTGGACCAAGTCTTTTCATTGGTGCTGGGAAGAAAGTGAAAAATGAATCATTCACTCATGGAATGACTATATGGATGAGACCAGTAACATATCTAGAGATTGGAAGTATACGTGGGTCCTAAAAAAGGAAAGAGCGTTTAAAAGGTATTTTGAGTGCTAGACCTTCCTTTTTTTCTTTTTCTTTTTAAAGACACGATTATTTATTTATAGAGAGAGGGAAAGGGAGGGAGAAAGAGAGGGTGAGAAACATGGATCTGAAGCATACCCTCAACCAGGGGCCTGGCTTGCAACCCAGGCATGTGTCCTACCTGGGAATTGAACTGGCAACTTTTTGGTTCGCAGGCTGGTACTCAATCCACTGAGCCACACCAGCCAGGGCTGGACACTTTATTAGTGGAATGTACAGGCTGAAGATGGAGAGCCCAGGAAATGTGGGTAAAAGATAACAGGGAAAATACAGTTTCTGAAGCCAAATGCATAGAGTAAATGAAATTTACAGATGGCAGCTAAGTGACTTACTTGGTGGTATGAAATGAAATGAAAAGGATGACAGGTGGAAACTAGATAGAACAGAAGTATTTGTGGGTTGTCTTATAGAATTGGTGGTCGGGGGCAGTTAAGAGAATTAAGGGTTGGTAAAACAAAATCAGGTATGAGGGGTTATTGAAAGTTAAGTGTGGAAAGAGTGGCCAATTGGTGACAGGAAAAGGAGGGAGCAGGTGGGAATGTCTATAGGTGAAGAAGGTGAGCAGTCAGTTGCACAGAACCAGAATAAGGGGAAGCCAAATATGACCTGAGAGCCAGTTGCGCTGGGTAGAAAAGCAGCTAAAAGTGCTAGTTGGGAGAGTGCCTGTAGGAAGAATAAATAACAGAAAAGGCTAACTATAAACTTCATCCCAGGGCAACTAAGAATGGGCCCAAAAAGCAATGCGGTGAGATGAGAGAGAGAGAGACGGAGGGATGCTTAGGCCTGAGGTGGCAGATGGGCTACAGTAGGGCTGACAAGGCAGGCGGGGTCTAAACGGGGTGTCCGGGGCCAGAGGGTAAGCCGAACTCAGCCGGCAGTGGGCAGCTAAGCGGCTTTCAGAACGCAGGCAGTTGGGTCTAAATGGGTGACCTAGATCCACGAGCCAGGACGGCGTTTAAGGAGCTAGACCGAGTGCTCCACAGTTGACCCTAGGGAGCAGGCTGGGCCCTGCAGGGCACCGCGCGTCTGGCAGCGCAAGCGAAGGCTGGGTCTGGGCTAGGGGAGGCGCGGGGACGGTGGCCCCGTCTCGGGGGAAGAGCCAGGCTTCTCCTAGGGGGCTGAGGGGACCCCCGGCATGTGGACTGGGCGCGAAGCCAGGCCTCAGCGAGCAGCCAAGCTTGAGGACAGCGCTGTGAGTCTGAGGGAAGGGGGTCTGAGGGGCCAGACTGGGCCCTGTGGGGCCAGGCCGGGTCGGGAGGGCGGCCTGGGCCTGAGGCGGCGGCCTGGGCCTACTCGGACCGCCGCACTTGAGGGCCAGACAGGGACAGAGCGCCCGGGTGCCTTGTGCCACCGCTGGCCGCCCTTGGCCGCGGCACCTGAGGCAGCTGCGCCGCGGATTCTAGAACGCCAGGCCGGGCGCTGACGAGCCGCGAGGCAGTGACTGGACAGCGGGAGGAGCCGACGGGCAAGGCGAGTCTGGGGGCGGAGCCTGCGCTGAGCCTCCTCCTGGGCGGGACGCGGCGAGCGGCTCCGCCCCGTCAGCGCGCCTCCGAGGCGGCACTGTTCTTGGGTCCGGGGCCTGGGTCCCTTTACAAAGCCCGACCCCCACCTTCCCGGGCTCCTCAGGCGCAAATAACCCTTCAGAATCCGGATGTCCAGCTGCTCGCCCGTCTGCGTCCGCAACCTAGCTCCCCTGCGCCCGCCCGGTGGGCTCTACAGTCCCGAGGTCACTGCCTCTTTAACAGCCCGAGTCGCTCCCGGGCGCCTGTCGGGGCGGCGCGCACACGTGCGCGCGCCCCCCTGTTCCCCGCCCCTCGCTCCCGCCCCAGCTCGCGCTGCCCGGGCGGGCGCCGGCCGCTGGCGCCCCTTCTGCTGCGGCCCGCGGGGCGTAAGTCCGCCGCCCGGGGACCCGGCGAGGGGCGGGGGCAGCCCCGAACCGGCCCCTGATTCCCCCCGCTCTGGTCTCACGCTTCCCGGAAACTTTGTCTCTTTGCCCTGTGCCGAGTCGCTCCCGGAGCCCTGCCGCACCAAAGTGAGAGCTGGGGGAGGGGGGTGAGGGAGGGGACGCCCGCGGAGGAATGTGTCGGGCTACGGGGCGGGGAGCCGGGGAGCCGGGGTCCCAGTGTGCACTACCCGGCTGGGGCTGGTTGGCCGCGAGAGCCGGGATCATGTGCTGTTTTGCCCCGCGGAGGCGCAGAGAGGTGCCAGGCCCGGGGCTGCCGTCGGTCGGCTGGACCGGAGGAAAGGGTCCTCACGGCCTCCCAGGAAGGCCGGGATCCAGGCCTCCGAGAACTGCCGGTGGGCCAGGTCCGGGTGGCCCAAGGTCCCCTGTCCTGGTGGGTCGGCCTCTGCCCCGCCGCGGCTCCTCACTGTGCCCCAGTGTTCCTTTACCCTGCCCCGGCCGGTCTCTATTCCCTAGTGCCCCAGCTGTGCCACACCATTCCCTGCCCCATGAGTCGCAGCGGCGTAACCCGCGTCATCATTGCGTGTCTCCGCCAGTGTCCCTGTCCCCTGGAGTCAGGGGTCCGGGGGTCAGGGTTGTTCTTCCTGAGAAAGCCGCTAATTTCAGCTACTCCCTTCCTGTGCTGGGACACACCAGCCCTCTCATTCCGCACCCCCACCCCCAAGGCTAGGGAGGTGAGACCCAACCAACATGACAGGGCTTTGAGGTCCTTTGGGGCTTCAGAAGGGCCCCCCTTCACATCCCCGATCTCTCCACACCTCTCCACCCTGTGTCTGTGTGTAGGCGGCTCAGCCTCTCCTCCCAGGGTGTGGGCACCCGATCACCCACATTCCTGGGCTCCATCCTGGCACCTTCCCCAGAGCAGTGGACGCGCCATAGCATTATTCTCAGGCTGGGGCTGGGACCTGCTTGCTTCTTTTTCCTTTCCCTTTTCAGCGAGACAGACCCTAAGGTTACCCTTCCCCTCCCCGTAAAGAGACAGGTATTCCGGCTTCTTCATCCTCGGAGCCCTGGGTTTGAGGGATGCAGGATGACTCCACCCTCCCCTGCCCCCTGCCTATTGTCCTGGATCCTGAGGAGGAAGTGCTGGGGGCTGGGCAAGGAGTTTGGGGCCACCAGCGGGTCCTGTGGATCCCAGTCGTGGGCTTTACCTCCAGCCCTTGGACTTTGCCTGTGGGCAGTCCCTGCCTGTCTGGCCCCTGGGTGTGAGCTGGTTGCTACTTCTCCCTGGCTAACTCTATGGGGGAATTTTAGGGTAGGTTTTATGTTTGGGTTTTTCTCTTGTTTATCTCCTGGGCTCGCAGTTGGTGCTTATGCCCTGGAGATCTCCCTGCCAGTTCTCCCATTTCTGTGTTTGCTGGCCTCTGTGTCTCTCCTTCCTTTTCCTCCCTTTATTTCTTTCAAAGCATGACCTCAATTTTGCCTTCTCTCATATGTCTCTTGTTTTCCTGGTGCCTGTGACTTTCTGCCCCTCTTCTTCCTCCTTCCCGCCACCCTCAGTGTCTCTGCCCATGTGTCCCTTTCTCTGAATTGCCCTCTGTCCAGCCTCTCCTCTATCTGACGTTCAGTACACTTGTGAGTGACGAGGAATAAAAATATCACCATCTCTGCCCTTGGATTCACATTGCATTCAGCCACTCCAGAGGGACAGCCATCCCTCATTTTTCTAACATTGCCCCCAACCCCTTGACTTCCCATCATGCAATCCCAGACAAACCTCTGGAGCCACAGGTGCCTCCTAACTAACCACTCTTCCTACAACCAGGGTTCCCCCCACAGCCCCAGCTGCAGAGTCCAGGCCTCAAGTGTAGGATGGGGCTCTCCCTACAAGGGCCAGTGGCAGCCAGAACCGATACAGCCCCCCTGGGCTGGGGCCAGGACGACAGGTAACTGCAAGCTGGAATATGGCTGGGGAGAGAGGCAGGAACACATTTGGGAGTCCCTGAGGAGAGTGACATTTGGGAGGAGGGCCAGGGGACCAGGAACTGGGTTCTTGAGGGGTTGGGTAACTGAAGAAGGGGGAACGGAGAGACTGGTTCCTTGGAGAAGCTGGGAGGCAATGTCTGGGTCCCCCCCACCAGCAGTTCTAACCACCTCTTCTGTCTGTTCTCTAGCTGAGGAGGGTGGGAGCATCTGGAGCCATGACTGGTGCCTCAGTGAAAGTGGCAGTGAGGGTTCGGCCCTTCAATGCCCGTGAGACTAGCCAGGATGCCAAGTGTGTGGTCAGCATGCAGGGCAGTACCACCTGTGAGTGAGCCCCAAGAGCCTGGCTGGGTATAGACTGGGTGGGCCAGGCCCACCACGTAGGCTAGTCCTGCTGGGCGGAACCGGTGTAGGGCTCTGCCCAGCAGAGCAGGTGCTTGTTGTAGGGGTGGGGGTTGGGGCAGGCTGGCCTTTCCATGCTCCCTGTCCCTGGGAGGGGGAATGTTGGCCTGGAGCCTTACATTGCCCAATCCAAGGAGGCAGTCTGGTGGGGGCGGGTCCTAGGAAGCCAAAATTAGCTTTGGTGCGGGAGGGGTAGGGAGTATTAAAGGGGAGAGATGAACTAGGACAGAGGAGGGGTTTAGTAGGATGCCTGGATTTGGGGGCTTGAGGGGAGTGGGCAGAGGTTGGGAGTATCTGACCTTGACCTTCTTTTGCCCTTTCCTGTCCTTTCAGCCATCATCAATCCCAAACAGAGCAAGGATGGCCCCAAAAGCTTCACCTTCGACTACTCCTACTGGTCACACACTTCGGTGAGGTTCTTGGGCTGAGAAAGAGCTAAATAGTGAGGGACAGGGGATTCTAGGTCCTGGACAGGGGCATCACAGGGAAATAGCACCGCTGGGAGATTAGTTGGGGTTGGGACCTTTGGTTATGAGTGAGACCAGGATGAGGGAGGCAGAATCTCGTGTGATAGTTAGGACCAATAGGAGATTGGATAGGACCCCCAGGGATGATTAGGACTATGATGGGGGTGGGGAAGCACACAGGACCTTTGGGCAATCACTAGGGGTCAGGGCATGACCCCTAGACACTAAAGGACGAAGTGATTCAGGGCTCCTGTTCTCTTTGCTCCCTTTCCACCTAGGCTGAGGACCCCCAGTTTGCATCTCAGGAACAGGTATATCGGGACATTGGAGAAGAGATGCTGCTCCATGCCTTCGAAGGCTACAACGTGTGCATCTTTGCCTATGGGCAGACCGGGGCTGGGAAATCCTACACCATGATGGGGCGGCAGGAGCCTGGGCAGCAGGGCATTGTGCCTCAGGTACATACTGGGACCTGGCAGAGCAGCCGGGGCAGGAGCATCTTTACCGGCCCCTAGGGGTCTAAGGATTATGGAGCAGAGAGCTGGCTTTCTGATGCCCTTAATGACAAGGAATGTGATGGGGGAAAGGGGTTGCCTGCAACCTGGACCCCCTCCAGAAGCAACAAGGCTTAGCAAGGAGACCCAAAGCTGTGGCATCAGAGATCCCTTACCTGAACCCTGGCTCTACCGCTTACTACTTACCTTGTATCACAATCCCTTATGACTATACTCTTCCTATAGGCTGGCATACCTTAGTTAAAGTGGTGACTATAGAAAAAGCCAGTTGCAGATAACTGAGAGTAGGCCATAATTCTCCCTGGCTGTGCAATGCAGTGGCCTTGCACACAGGCTCTGGAGTTGGGACACCTGGGTTTGCTTCCTGACTCATTGAATACTAGCTTGTGACCCTGGGCAAGTGTGACCCTCTCTGAGGTTGCTTTCCTTTCTGTAAAATGGGACTGACCCTCACGGCTTAGTTGGGGTTCAGCAGGGCCTAGACTGGGGCTGGGCTGGGGGCGTGCTGTGAACAGAAGCTTTGCTATGTTCCCTCCAGCTCTGTGAGGACCTCTTCTCTCGTGTTAATAAGAACCAGAGTGCTCAGCTGTCCTATTCTGTGGAGGTGAGCCCAATGTAGATGGGTGGTGGAGAGGGGGCATGGTGGTCCTGGATGGTGGGGGTAGGGGTGGGAGTGGGGCAGAGTAAGACCAAGGGCAGTCTCTGAGTCAGACAGCCTGGGATTCCTTGCTCTGCCAGTTACTGACTCGCTTTGAGCAAGTGATTTCATCTCCTAGCCTCTGAGTGTGTCAATCTGTGAAATGATAATGGTGGGGTCCCTGCCCTGAGGGTGCTGGGAAGGCCAGTGAGCATATGCAAAGTACTAAGCACCATGCTTGGTGCCAAGTAAATGCTGAGTGTATGTAGCTGAAATCACCTATTTCATACTCAGTGGAGTAGAGGGTAAATTTCAGTCAGTGTTTTATTAGCTTGTTATTTTGTTTTCTTTTTTGTTGAATTTATTGGGGTGACACCGGTTAATACAATTACGTAGGTTTCGTGGGTATAATGCATCATCTGTATATTATGTGTTCACCACCTCAAGTCAAGTCTTCTGTCACCATTTACCCCCCTTTTATCCTCTTGAACCTCCCGCACCCCCCTATCCCTCTGGTAATCACCATTTTGTTGCAGCTTGTTACTTCTTCTTCTTCTTTTTTTTAATTTTATTACATTTATCCCCTTTTTGCTCCCCTCTGTCCCCCTCCCCACCCACCTATCTTGTTATTTCTTATTTGCTCCTCCTACCCAGGTGAGCTATATGGAGATCTATTGTGAACGAGTACGAGATCTCTTAAACCCGAAGAGTCGGGGCTCTCTTCGGGTCCGGGAGCACCCCATCCTGGGTCCCTACGTGCAGGATTTGTCTAAATTGGCTGTGACCTCTTATGCAGACATCGCAGACCTCATGGACTGTGGAAATAAGGCGAGGTGAGATGGGCTGGTGGAGTGGAGAGAAGGGGAACCAGACTTAGGGAGGTGAGAGGTAGGACTCAGTGACAACTCTCTTTCCCCCAGGACTGTGGCTGCCACCAACATGAACGAGACCAGTAGCCGTTCTCATGCTGTCTTCACCATTGTCTTCACACAGCGCTGCCATGACCAGCTCACTGGGCTGGACTCAGAGAAGGTGGGGCCCCCCTGACCCTACCTAGTAACAGGGATGACAACATTATGACGTGGCTTTGTGTTCTCCTCCCCACCCATGTTGGGTTTGCGTGCCTTCGTCAGGCTTCTATAGCTCCTGTCCTTTCCCTGGCAGATCAGTGTGGTATAATCTCCTATTTGCTTGTTAGTCATTTTGTTGGGCTGCTCAAGTCAAGGCTTGGATCCTGTTGTCCCTTTTTCCAGCACACAGTGGGCATGTAAATATCTGTGAATGAATATATAAACCAATGGAGTGGTAACCAGGTCCTTTCTATTGTCTTTATAAATTTCATTTCTTCCTTTCCCTGTCCCATGTCCCCATCCTGCCTTGCCTTTCTCTATCCCTTGCCAACTGTCCAGTTTCTTTGCTGGGTGTTCTGATGAGTTGCCTGTCCTGCCTCACTGACCCCAGTCACCTCCTGCTTCTTTTCTCTGGCTCAGGTTAGTAAGATCAGTTTGGTGGACCTTGCTGGCAGTGAGCGGGCTGACTCATCAGGGGCTCGGGGCATGCGCCTGAAGGTGAGGAGGCTTAGGAGGGATGGATGGGCAGTGTTACGGGCTGTGTGCAGTGGTCTCTTAATTCTAATCTAGGACAGAGAAAAGGAAGGAAAAGTGGACTGTAGTGGATGAGGAGGGCCTCATTCCTCACATTCCTCATCTCTTACCAGGAAGGTGCCAACATCAATAAGTCCTTGACTACTCTAGGGAAGGTGATCTCTGCCCTTGCGGATATGGTAAGACCTGCGGGTGGGAAAAGAAGGGACTCTGGGAAAGAAGTCATGGGAATGCCCACTCTAACCCCTTTCCCTCTTCCATCGCCCAGCAATCAAAGAAGCGGAAGTCGGATTTTATCCCTTACAGGGACTCTGTGCTCACCTGGCTGCTCAAGGAGAATTTGGGTGAGGGGCTCTTCCTCTCTCTCTTTGCTGTCCCTGCCACCAACCTACTAATCCCCTTTGGTACATCTGACAAATCCCCTTGCCACCCCAAGAATCTCATATCCTTCAGTTGTCCCATTGACTATTGCTGAGATCAAGGCCACACTCTGCCTGCTAAACCGAGAGCCTCAGCCTCACTAATCTGGCCACCAACAACCCCTCTCTGATCCCCCACCCACTGCTGACTCCATTCTCCTTTCTCTGATCTTTTACTGTCCCACAAATGTCTGATGTCATCTTGACCTCACCCCTGCTCCCTTCAACTATAAGATTTCATGGGTAGCTCTACAACTCTTAGCTTCACCCTACCTTGGACAGTGCCCCTATCAGACCCCTACCTGGGCACTGAGGCCCCCTGACCCAATGTGACTTTTCTTAGGACCCAGCCCAGCTTAAGCTTTCCCCTCCTGTCCACACATAGGTGGGAACTCCCGCACAGCAATGATTGCAGCCCTGAGCCCCGCAGACATCAATTACGAGGAGACTCTCAGCACCCTCAGGTGGGGCTCTGGTGGGGTGGGGCAGCATGTGAAAAGTGCCAGGGGAGCTCAGAAGCTGGTAGCTCAGGACCCTGCCCATGAGACAGAGTTAACCCTCAACTGTGCTCTAATATTTTAAAACCTGGCAGGGAGAGAGGGAAGTAGGCAGCAGACTAAGGTCACCTGTGTCTAGGCCTCACCATTCCCGATACCCACTCCTCACCCAGGTATGCTGACCGCACCAAGCAGATCCGCTGCAATGCTGTCATCAATGAGGACCCTAACGCTCGGCTGATCCGAGAGCTGCAGGAAGAGGTGGCTCGGCTACGAGAATTGCTGATGGCTCAGGGGCTGTCAGCTTCTGCTCTGGAAGGTAGGACTTCAAGGGGTACCCCTTGGCTTGCCTCATCCCTCCTCATTTGTCTTTGCCCAGTCCTGGGCTAGGGAGGGACTGCTGACCATGAAGCCCTTAATGTCCTTAGTGACATGGATACAGAAATGGAGGAGGGACTTATCACATCTTGACAAAAGTTCTTGTGAAAAGCCAGGGGTTTAGTTGACCATAAGCTTAATAATAATCAACAGTGGAATGTTTCCTAAAATTTAATGCTCAGCCTCACTGATACAAAATTGTGTTCATTTTAGAGGATATAGAATCTGTGTTGACTGTGTCAGGTGTGGATACAGCATTCAGTCTTTGGGTTTATCCCGTTGAGGATAGTAAGGATGCTGAGGGGCACAGTGGGAGAAATAAGAGTGTCCATTCTTGGGAAGAGAATGATAAGGTAGACATGATGTTGTCCCATATTTGAAGGGTAGTCTTATAAAAGACTTACCCCAGGAGGCAGAACAAGAAACAGAGCACACCTAATGGCAGATTTTAGCTCAGTATAGCTAAGAACTTCCTGGTACTGCATGTCATCTAACAATGGAAGGAACTGACTGCCTTGTTCTGTAATAAGCCTACCATCCCTTGAGGTGAGCAAGCAGAGACTGGGTGCCCATTTGTTAAAGTTTCGGTAGGGGGGCTTCCTGCTTGGTGGAGGTTGACCAGATGTCTTCTGAAGTCCTTACTGACTGGTTCTCTCTGAGACCATCTCTATGTCTCTAATCAGCGACATCTTTCCTTAGCCTCCTTCTTTGACATCTTTCTCCCTCTCAGGCCTGAAAGTGGACGAGGGGAGTCCTGGAGGTGCTCTGCCAGCTATAGCATCTCCTTCTGCTCCAGTTTCACCCTCATCTCCTCCCCCACACAATGGGGAACTGGAGCCATCATTCTCCCCCAATGCTGAACCCCAGATTGGGCCTGAGGAGGCCATGGAGAGGCTGCAGGTGGGAAGCTGGGAGCGGGCCAGGGAGCGGGGTCTGGGGCTGATGGGAGTGTAGATCTCCAAAGCCAGGGTCAAAGAGGAAGAAGGAATCCCAGGAGTGGTGTGGGTCCCAATGTAGGTACTTGTCCCAGATTATCCTGATCTCTGTCTGCCTCATGCCCACAGGAGACAGAGAAGATCATAGCTGAGCTGAATGAAACCTGGGAGGAGAAACTACGCAAGACTGAAGCCCTGAGGATGGAGAGGTGTGAGAGGCAGGGGGGACAACTGGAACCCTGAAAGATGTGGGAGTGGGGAGGGAAGGTCAGGTGCTGCAGGGGAGGAGTTCAAGGGTAGTGATGATAAGACTTAACATTTGTCTTCTGGCCTGCAGAGAAGCATTGCTGGCTGAGATGGGGGTGGCTGTCCGGGAGGATGGGGGAACCGTGGGCGTCTTCTCTCCAAAGAAGGTAAGTGGTCAGATGAAGAGGCCTGGGGAGGCCTAGGAAACCCTGGATGCTTAGAGAATAGGGTTGGGAGTGGGAGGGTGATAAGTTATAACCCTGATCTCTGAGGCCTCTGAATTGTACCCCCATCATTTTTGTCCCCATTCCTACCACCTTCTTTCTGTGTTGTTTGGCCATCCTTGCCTTCTCTCTCCCTCCAGCTGATATTTAGTTAGAGAGGCAAGTACTCAGTAAATGCCTATGGCCAGGAACTCGGGGCCACAGAGGATGACAGGGTCTGGGCCCTTAGGGGGATTCAAGAGCTGCTTAGAATCTAGGTATTTACAGACCTAACTTCACACATGTATGTATATGAGTTTATGCATAGAATTCATTTATGGATTCTTAAGAAACTGGTTACAGTGGTTACCCCAGGAGAGAGGGAAAGGGCTTAGGAGATTGGAGGTTGGTTGGATACTTATTCACTGTATACTCTTTTGTATCATTTGATTTTTGTACTCTGTGCATGTGGTATCTACTCAAAAAAATTAGCTAAAATATACATGTTAAAAGATAATTTGGGAAACTAAGACTGTAGAGGAAATAGAGTAGGGGAAAGCACCCAGCTGTAAGATGTCTATTGTAAACCTAGTGAGAGGTTTAAAGAAGTGGCATCAGTATAGCCTGGAAATGGGGGGAAATTGGTTTTCTGGAGAAGGTGGTTCAGAAAGTGGAGCCTGAAAGCTGGTCAGGATTTTGGGGTAGAGAGGAGCAGGGAGAACACGGGGCTAGGCAAACACAGGGAAGAGTCGGTTAGTGGGGCACAGCTGCATCTATGATGTGCCTGCTGTGTCATAGGTGCTCAGTACATCTTTGCCTCTGCCGAGAGGAAAGAGGAAGGAAGGAAGGGAGGGAGCAGGGTAGGAGTGATCAGGCTCAGCTAGAGGCAGGAATGGTATTCCAATTCTTTAACAACCAGCAGGGCACAGGGAGGGATCAGTCAGAATGGACAGCCAGCACAGCTGTATGGGCTGAGCATAGGGATAAAAGGCTGACGTAGAGGGCAGTTTGAGTAATCAGGAATTTTCAGTCCCACTGGAGAGCTAGCCTTATCTGTCTGGTCCACCTTAAGAAGCAAGATAGGATCAGGCCTTTAAGTCAGGTACGCTGATTGGGGCAGACAGGGTCACAGGGGCTGCCAGGAAGAGGTGGTGGGTTATGGAAAGGAGAACCCTCATGGTTTCTTAAGATCAGGGCTGTCTGGGAGACTGAGCAAGCAGGGAACATTGAAGGAAGGAATCTAAAGAGGGGAGCAGGATTTGCTTTGCATGGCCTAGGGCACAGTGAGGGAGTAAGAGAGCTATGGGTGGGTATGGAGGGTAGCTGGCTGGTCTAGGGACCTGGTCCAGGGTGAGTACCAAGGGCTTTGGGGTTTTCCTGAGTCCCCAACTGCCTCTTAACATGGCTTGCAGCCACCTTGCAGTACTGTGTACCTGAGGAGCTTCCACCACAGTTGCAGGGTTGGAGGAAAGGCAGAAAGGAGTAGAGAAATTGATAGGGTGGGTGTTTCTTCTTGGAGGGCTCCCACTGCATAGGGATGCCACTTATGGAAGCCGAGACCAATAGAGGGTAAATTATTATTTTGTTTGTGTCATTGTTCTTGTAAAGGTGATATATACCTGAGAGACCCTTTACATAGTGCTGAGAAGTGTGTACAGTGACAAGGTCTTCTTCCTTCCCACCCTCAGGTTCCTCTTCTAGAGGCAAGCCCTATTATCAGGTCCTGGTGTGTTCTTCTTGAGGTAGCCTATGTACACTCTAGTGTGGGTTATGTGTAATTAGCCACATGCATGTGCACACACAGTCGTGTGTGCGTGCGTACATGGCCTCTTTTTGGAATAGTAGTGGTGGCATGCTTTATAGTTTATACTGTAATGTTGGAATTCTTTGTTGTTGTTTTTTTTTTCATGGTGTCAGAATATCCTGTCCTATTGATGTAGGATGATTGATTTAGCCTGCTTTCTACTGATGGTCATTTAGGTTGTTTTTTGTTCTTTGATACTGTAAATATACTATAAAGTGGGTGGTCTTATAAATGCATCTGTTATCTGTAGAAAAAATTCCTAGAAATGGAGATTTGGGATCACATGGTAGCCATGTAAAATTTTTATCTGTTTTGCAAAAGTTCCCTCCAAAGATGATAATGATGTCACTTTATATTCCCAAAAGCAAAATACAAGAGAGGTCATGTTCTCCCGCCCTCTTCTAGGTGGTGAGGATGAACATTTTTTTTCTTTTTTAAAGAAACTATAGTTTATTTTATTTCATTTTTTTAAAGACTGTATTATTTTTTGGAGAGCAGGGAAGGGGGAAAGGCATAGAGGGAGAGAGACATCAACTTATGGTTGCCTTTCACCTGCCTCTAGCCATGGATCTGGCTGGAGACCTGGCTTGCAACCTGGTTATGTGCCCTGGCTGGGAATCAAACCAGCGACCTTCAGTTTCACAGGCCCGTGCCTTTTCCACCAGGGCTGAACGTATTTTCATATGGTTAAAAGGCATGTGTGTTTCAGGAGGGATTGCTGTTAGACTTACAAGTGGAGAAATGATTTGGTGGCTCTATCCTGGGAATGGTTTGGTGCCACCATTCCTGGGAATTGGGTCCTAGGGGAAAAGCTATAGTTCATTTTGGAGAGAGCCAAAAGCCTGAGGGAAAGTCGCCTTTTTCTGGGATTCCCACCACCAGGCCTTCTTAAATAGGTGATTTTTTAAAAAGGTTTTATTTATTATTTTTAAAGAGAGGGGGAGGGAGAGAGGCAGAGAGAGAGAGAGGCAAATAGGGATTTTAAAACCTGGCTTGGTGCTCATATTCATGGGGGTGAGGGGAAGGACAGGACCAAACTTGGGATACCCCATCCCTAGCATCATCCTGAGTGCCTCCCTGCTTATCTGCTTGACATATTAGGCATCTAGGTAACGTTTCATTTGAACAAAGGATTCCAGGACTGAACAAAGATTGAAAAGGCCTGTTCTAAATCATGTCTCCTTTCCCGAGGGATAGATCACTTTCTGCTCCCAGAGCCCATCCATGTTTGCCATTCCTGACACGGCAGTGTTGGAGCAGGGGGTGAGGGTCCCTTGGGAGAAGAGGAAGGGTGACATTAGTGATTGTTCCTCTGGGTAGAGGGACATGCCGTACCCATCATGGGTGTAGTGTTGGGATCAAGGGGGGTACCCAAAGAAATATGGGACCCCCGACTCCTGGCTGTTTTCCCCTATGCCCTGCGCTTTCGTGCCACTGGGCTGTTCAAAGTCCTCTTGTACCTGGAATGCTCTTCATTCTGCATGTCCATGTCCTCCTCATCATCAAAGATTAGATGCCATGCTGCTTTGCTGTGAGGTCCTCTTGAACCCCCTCTGAGTTCCCACAGTTTCTCACTTTATTCACCTTTGCACCTGGTGTATCCCCCCACCCCGCCCCCCGCCCCCGGATATGGCAGCACTGAACTCCTGGGAACAAATGAGTGAATGAATTAATGAGCTAAGTGAAGGTGTGAAAGACCAGAAAGTCTACTGTAAGGCATCCATTTCCCACTTGTGGTGTTGCCAAGTCTTATCTCCCCAAGTTGACTCTGATTTCCTACTGACAGGACAGAGCATCTGGGTTTGATTCATCTCTGTGTCCCACTAGCACCTGACAGGGTCTTTAGAAAGTAACTCTTTATAGAAAGGGGTCAGAGGAACTTGTATTCAGTTGAAAGGCAGGGGAAAGCTTTGTGGAGGAAGTGGCATTTGAGACAGACTGTGAGGGAAGTAAATGATTTTGACAGGTGGGGATAGGGGTGGGGCTGGGAGGGGGGCTGTACCAGGTGAGAGAACATGGGGAGCATCTCACAGGGGTGGTCAAGAATGAAGGAGGCCTTCTGCAATGAGAGTTTAGCAGTCCACGGGGCGGGAACACAGAACGGGGGAGAGGGGCCACAGAAAAGGCTTGGGCTCTGATGTGGAGGAGGCTCAGGGACACCAGCATAAAGAGCAGGCTTGAGTCAGGTGGGCATGGGGTGCCAGCCGGAGAGGTCTGAGTGGAGAAGCGTGACACAGCCATGGCGCATGAGCAGGAAAGCTGGGAGATCCTGGAGATGGCAGGAAGTCAGCAAGCCTGCAGCAGGCTGGGCTGAGGCGGCAGATAGCGAGGGAAACCTCCCCAGGCTTGGCAGCAGTGGCAGCTGTAGAGGGCATAAGGCTTATGAACTTTCCAGAGTCGCATGCCTGGGGAGGGCAGGGGTGTCTCTAGAGAAACAAGTCAGGAAAAGATGCTATGGGGGAAGGGAATAGGCCGAGATTCAGTGCGAAACAGCATCATGATCAGCTAGTTAGGTGGGTGGGTTTGGGCAGGGAGGCCTTGACTGGAACAGTTGCAGTGACCCTGGCCCCAGGTGAAGCAGGTCTGGGTACTGGCACTGGCTGGGGAAGAGTGGGAGTCTACTGTGAAAAACAGGTCTGTTTGTTCTATATGCTTTTGAATCAAGCTGACACTTTTTATTTTTAAATTATAATTATAAAAATAGTCCATGCTCCTAAGAAGTTGAAGCTGGAATAAAACGTGGGACGTACTAGTTCCTTAACCAAATTCCCTCTTATACTCTCCAGAAGTGGCAAGGTACATATTGAAGGAAGAAATGATAAGACTTAAGGACAGAAGGAATACAGGGAAAGCAGAGGCAAGGGCAGGTGGATCGATCCTTAGGTTTCTAGTCAAGAAGGGTGGGTCAAAGTGCCTCTGAAGAAGTGGGGCTTTAGGAAGGGGTTGCTGACCTGGGAAGGGGTAGATGGGTGGGACTCTTTGTAGGCCCCTTGTGTATGAGGAGAGGGTGGGTTAAGCTGTCTTGAAAGTGGTTCGGGTAGGTAGGAGTAAGAAGGGTGGGAGAGTTCTCCAATGAGGGGAGGAGAAGTAGCCCTCAGCGCTGGAACCTGGGCAGATGTCTGCTGAAGCCTCTTCCCTCCTTGCTTTGTGGCATGCCTCTCTGCTGGC
>PVIW01009053.1:27693-55207 GCA_004026585.1 Noctilio leporinus | reverse complement strand
AGAGAGAGAGAGAGAGAGAGAGAGAGAGAGATTTTAATTCATTATTTTCAGAAAGTGGGGAAGGGAGAGAGGCAGAGAGGGAGAGAGACATCAATGTATGGTTGTGCTTCACCTGCCTCCAGCCACAGACCTGACTGGAGACCTGGGTTGCAACCTGGTTATGTGCCCTGGCTGGGGAATCGAACCTGCAACCTTTGGGTTCGCAGGCCGGCGCCTTATCCACTGTGCTACCAGCCAGGGCGCAATATATTTTTTGATGCATCTCCTTGGGCAAGGAAAACAAAAGGAAAAATAAATAAATGGTACTACATTAAACTAAAAGTTTTTGCACAGCAGAGGAGACTATCAACAACCCACTGAATGAGATAACACATTTGCTGACACATCTGATAAAAGCTTAATATCCAACATTTATAAAGACCTTATAGCCCTAACCAGTGTGGCCCAGTTGGTCATCTCACAGAGTAGAAGGTCAGATTCAATTCCATCAGGGCACATGTCTGGGGTACAGGTTCAGTCACCAAATGGGGCATGTACTAGAAGCAATTGAATGAAGTTTTTCTCAAATTGATGATTCTCTCTCTCTCTTTCTCCCTCCCTTCCCCCTCTCTAAAAAATAAATAAAATCTTTTTTTAAAGAACTTATAAAACTCAAAACAAAGCAAATAAACAACAACAAAAATACCCAATCCAATTAAAATATAAGCAAAGGACCCAAATAGACACTTCTCCAAAGAGAACATACAGATGGCCAATAGACATATGAGAAAATGCTCAACATCACTAGCCATCAGAGAGACACCACCTCACACCTGTCGGAATGGCTACTATCAATAAATCAAATAACAAGTGTTGGTGAGGATGTAGAGAAAAAGGAACACTCATGCACTGTTGGTGGGAATGCAGACTGGTGCAGCTATTGAGGAAAGCAGTATAGAGTTACCTCAAAAAATTGAAAATGTAACTTTATGACCCAGCAACACTGATACCTACCAGTGTGGTGTCTAGAGTGAGGGCAGGGTCACAGGAAATGCCTGAGGCAGCAGGGGAGAGGTTGTGTTCCCAAGGTAACCAACCTAGCATTGTTCATGACAACGGATTCCCAGCCTTGGGAAGAGATGTGACCGGAGGAGGCCTTACATGGGGTCTGCGCAAGCCTACAGAGTGATGGCCCAGAACGAAGCCCTCCTAATCTCTTCCAGTTCCTCATTGAAGGGGATACCAGAGGTCACAGTGGCACTTGTATCGCAGAGGATAATATGGTGGCAGGGGGAGGTATTGACTTGCCAGTCAAGCCTGGGAAAAGAACAGGATTGACTGGGGAGCTGAACCCTTCTGGAACACATAGAAGATTGAGCCAGGAGATTTAAACAGAGGGAGGGCAGAGACTTACCCTTCTCTTCCTCTGGGATTCATGCACAGATGTGGCTGGAATGCACACAGGACCTGGCAGGCCCTGGAAGCCATGTGGCCAGGAGACAGGCACTAGGTTCACAGACACAGCCCCTGTACAGCTGGCTGCGATGGTTGGCAGCAGCACTGGGCCCCTTGCACAGGAAGCTGCAGCGTGGAAACGGCAGCATGGGCCGCCACACAGACTCTAGGCAGTCTGAAGACGAGAGCTATCTGCCTAGCAGCCTTCGGCGCTGAAGGTCAGGTAAGGATGGAGTAGGACTTCTGGGCATAGTTTTGGGTTTCAGTCTTTTGAGGAACAAAGGAGTTTTTTCTGTGTTTAGTGGAAGGGAGAAGCTTGGAGCCAGGGGCGTCCCCTGTTTGCCCAAGTTGTGCAACATTTTAACAAAGGAAAGACCTATTTCCTTCCCCGCCAACCTTTGTCTTACGCCTCTGTTCAGTGGCAGGCAGCCAATCCCACTTTTGTTGAGTAATAATTCCACTTCTGGGAATTTATCTGAAGAAACCTAAAACACTATTTTGAAAGAATACATGCACCTCTGTGTTCATTGCAGCATTATTTACAATAGCTGATATTTGGAACAGCCCAAGTGCTCATCAATAGATTATGGATAAAACAGCTGTGATACATTTACATAATGGAATACTACTCCAATGTAAAAAAGAAGGAAATTTTGCCCTTTTCAACAGCATGGACAAACTTGGAGAACATTATATTAGGTGAAATAAACAGTCAGAAAATGACAAACAACTTGTGACTTCACTCATATGTGGAATCTAATGAAGAAATGAACTAATGAGGAAAATTGGGACAAATTCATAGATGGAGAGCAGGATGATAGCTGTTAGGGGTAGGGGTGGAAGGATTTAGTAAAAAAGAAAAAAAGAAAACTCATGGACAAGAACAACAATGTGGTGATTTTGCAGGGGATGGGGGTGGGAGGATGTAGTAGAGGGTATAGCGGGGATAAATGGTGATGAGGAAAAAAAGAGTCCTGGCCAATGTGGCTCAGTTGGTAGGAGCACCATCCTATAAACCAAAAAGCTGTAGATTCGAGTCCTGGTCAGGGCACATGCCTGGGTCGTGGGTTCAGTTCCTTGTCTGGGTGTGCACGAGAGGCAACCGATCAATGTTTCTCTCGAATATCAATGTTTCTATTCCTCTCTTTCTCCCTCCCTTTCCCTCTCTCTAAAATCAATAAGCATGTCCTTGAGTGAGAATTTTTTTTCTTTTTAATGTTTAAATAAAAGGCAAAAAGCGTGAATGGCTGTTTCCCCCTTGCCTCCTGGTATGAAAGTCTTAAAGGGTACAGAGGCCCAGGGTCCAGGCTGGGGATGTGCACTGTCTGAAGGTGCAGGGACTTAAGAGAAGCTGCAGTGCTGTGACCTAGACACTCATAGCCTCAAAGCTAAGCTAGCTAAGTGGGGCTCCATAAGCCCCACTGGAGGATGGTGATGAACCCAGGCAAGAAGATGCCATGGACAGTGTTACCAGGCAGAACCAATTCTATAGGACTCAGGTCATCAAACAAGGAATCAAGTCAAGACCACTGGAAATGCAGCATCAGCAGGACTATTGCCCAGTAGGAATGAACACAGAGATGAAGCAAAAGCACTCATCAGCTTCCTTCCGACATCCTTGTTGCCATTAACACATATAACTGCAACTTACTACATACAGTTCAAGGTGACCGGAGCCCAGAGTCATGGTCACTCACCATCAAGGGCTTTGGAACCCATGCCAGTTATGGGGTCAGAAGTAGCATGCATGCTTTGAGGTAATTAGGAAATCTCCATGCAGCATCTTCCCTCCATGGAGCCTGACCCATGTGCCATCTGTATAAGCTGGTTCCTTGACCCCTATAGCACCCAGCTAGGCCAAGAGCATTTCTCCAATGGCTATAGAGGCACCAGGAAAAAGTCTCCCAATAGCTGGTTTACAGAAATGATGTGACTGGCTGCTAAGTAGACTTCAAATGTGGAAATGACATGGAACTTTCCTTCACCAAGAGCAGGAAGTAAGTGGGCATTGCTTTCTAAATTCTAAAGGAAGCCTTAGGGGGCTAGGCCTTCTATCCTCATGTCCTCATGAAGAACTGTGCAAGTGACATTCAACTTCGATAGAAGGCAGAGTTCTACTGTCCATCCTCCCTGGCTTGACCTTCATCCAGCACCTTCCTCTGAATAAGAAGGTCTGGGGCACCAATGGACAAAAGACCAAGGCAGAGTGCGAGATTCTGACCGTGTGGGCCACCAAACATGCAGCCTGAAACCCCTCCATGAAGTTCAGCATTGTGGGTACCAGTGCCACAATGAAAAACTGCTGGTGCCAGGCTTGTGCCAGCAGCAGGACGGCCTGATCCATCAGGCTACCCGGTGCCTCAGCCACCTCCTCCCGATCATCGCCCACAAGAAACCCAACTATATCATAGACCAGATACATGTTCATGGGTCAACCGAGAGACAAAAAAATGAGACCATAGGTCAACCAAGAGACAAAAAATGAGACCGTTGGAAGGCTTCCAGTGAGTGCTATTGTCATTTATCCCATTGATGAGGACCTAAAAGACTGAACAATAAAGTGAACTGATGAGCAAAGGAAGGATGTCCCACCCAGGTATCAAGGTCTTGGAAATGAAAGCCAAGTTCACATTGCCAGATGTTGGAAACTTTCTGGATGAGGTGCTGTTCATTGAGCTGCAGCAGAAGGGAGCAGACAAGCTGGTGAGGGAAAGCAACAGGAAGGTGGCAAGACTAGGCTTCCCCAGAAAAGTGCTTTAACAGCCGAGGTGGTGGCAGCTTCAGGGTCAAGGGGGTGTCAGCGGTTTCCAGTGCTAAGACAACTGAGCCCCTGACCCAGGAGACTTCCAGAACCAAGGGGGAGGAAGAGGTAGAGGAGGCAACTGCTGAGAAGGTTTTAACCACAGGGTGGGGGGTAGTACAACTGGAACCCTTGGGACAACAATAGCTGGGATAACAACTTTAGACAACCAGGCTTTCCAGTGGTAGCTGCCACTGCCATGGCCCTGTTAGGAACCCACCAGGGGCCAGCAGTTACAGCAAGCATAGTCACATCCCTGGCTCAACACCAGAACCAGCATCCTCACCGTCGGTAGCTGCAGCCCACTACAGACTGCCACAGGCAAGTAACAGCCCCACCTCCTCCACCACTGCCCACAACTATGGCGGCTACAGGGGCTGCCCCTGGCCCCCGTATCCCACCACACAGACCCTGCCCTCAACTCAGCTGTAACCAGTATCAGCAGGATGTCCAGCAGTGGAACCAGTATTGTTGGACCAGGCTAGTGGCCACCATCCCACGGGAACTACCACTAGGAGCTGCACCGGGAACACACAGAAGTATGAGCACTCAGGAGCCAGTGTGCCCCGGAGGCCTGTGCTGGCTTCCTCCTCCAGTGCCCACCTGGCCCCTCACCTGCCTCCACAGGGCCCTGTGGTGCTGGAAACCGGCCATCCAGGGTTACCTCCCTCCAGTCTGATGCCTCCCCTCTGAGGGGCTTCTTCCCCCACAGAGCTGGGCATTTTTCTTTAGCTTTAAACAAACAACAATGACCTTTCATTTTCTCTCTCTCCCCCCACCCCCTCCCTCTTCCCTTCCTTTTTTTTTTTTGACTTAAGACCCCCCTCCTTTGTCACATAGTGAAGGTACAGTAGTTGAGGGGAGGACCCTTTATGTGCACTGTTCCAGCCCTGTTTCACCCCTCAGCTTCCCATACTCTCGTGCAGTTGGTGGTAAATTCTTCCAGGAGCTATTTTACTGTCTACCTTTCAGGATTAAAAAAAAAACAATAAAATAGCCCTGGCTGGTAGCACAGTGGGTAAGGCGCCGGCCTGCGAACCCAAAGGTCGCAGGTTCGATTCCCCAGCCAGGACACAGAACAAGGTTGCAAAACGGGTCTCCAGTCAGGTCTGTGGCTGGAGTCAGGTGAACGGCAACCATACATCGACGTCTCTCACTCCTTCTCTGCCTCTCTCCCTTCCCCTCTTTCTAGAAATAATGAAATTAAACCAAAAAAAAAACAAAAAAAAAAACTTTAAAATAATTTTAAAAACAATAAAATAAAAAGCTTTTTCTAAAAAAGTTTTTAAAATGAAATATGGGGGAAGGAAGCAGTGACAAACATTTTTTGTAATTGTGCTTCTTTAATTTTTAGAATTTGTCTATTTTTACTGTGGGTCAACTTAATATTTATTTAGTTATTTATCTTAAAGATTTCATTATTTTTAGAGAGGGGGGAAGGGAGAGAGGCAGAGAGGGAGAGAAACATCCATGTATGGTTGCCTTTCACCTGCCTCCAGCCACAGGCCTGGCTGAAGACCTGGCTTGCAACCTGGTTATGTGCCCTGGCTGGGAATCGAACCAGTGACCTTTGGGTTCAACAAGCCAGTGCCTTATCCACAGTGCCACCAGCCAGGGCTAACCTAACCTTTTATATGATGTCTCCATTTCCCATAACTTTGCATATAAACTTCTGTGTTGAATTGAATTATATTTGCTTTCTGATTTCGGAAAGAGTGTGACTATTAAATTTGAAACTTAAAAAAAAAAAAGAGGGAATATTATTACTGTTTATGTCCAAAAAAAAGCTGTGATTAAGTTAAGAATCTTGAGAAAAGAAGCTTACCCTGGATTATCTGGATGGGCCTTAAATGTCATCACAAATATCCTTACAAAGGAGATTGGACACACAGAGAAGGCAATGTGAAAACCAAGCAGAAAAGATGCAACCCCAAGCCAAGAAATGCTGACAGTCACCAGAAGCTGAAAGAGGAAAGAAATGAATTTTTTCTAGAGCCTCTGGAGGGAGGGAGCATGGCCCTGTCCACAGCTTGGTTTCAGACTTCTGGCCTCCAATACTGTGATAGAATGCACTGTTGTTTGAAGCCACCAAGTTTGTTGTCGTTTGTTACAGCAGCCTAGAAAACTACTAGATGGCGGAACCCTAGAGCTGCGAGTGGCTGCCTTGTCCCATGTGAAGAGTGCCTGCCTGTGATGAAGCTGATTTGGAGGAAAGCAGAGGTGAGGGTTGGAGAGAAGGGGCCCAGGAGTCATCCAGAGCCCTGAGAACATGAGGTCATCTCTGAAGGCAGCCTTCCTTCCCTGGCCTTTCAGCAACATTATGTCAACATATGTCCCTTCTTATTTAAGCCAGTTGGAACTGGTTTTCTGTTGCTTGCAACCCAAGAAGTTCTGACTAACACTCTCACTCAATAATTATCAAGAGCCTTAAAAATAGTTCAAATCTACCCTGGCTGGTGGCAAAGTGGATAGGGTGCCGGCCTGCGAACCCGGGGGTTGCTGGTTTGGTTCCCAAGCCAGGTCTCCGGCCAGGTCTGTGGCTGAAGGCAGCTGGAGGGCAGCCATGCATTGATTCTTCCCTCCCTCTCTGCCTCTTTCCCTTCCCCTCTCTCTGGAAATAATAAATAAAATCTTTTAAATAATAAATAAATAAATAATTTTAAAAAAATAGTTCAAATCTTTAACCCAGTGATACCAGTCTTCTGCCCCAAGGAAATAATTTGTATAAGGACAGTCACTACAGTGTGAAAAAAATAGAAACCTATATATGTAACTGGGCATTGGGTTCATAAGTTATGTACATCCTTGCGGGGCGATGTTATATAGCCATTAAAAAACATATTTTCATGCTTATTATAAAATATTAAGTGAACAGCAGGACATTCAAAATATATACAAATGATAGAAACTTCTTAAGTGTCCAGTGATGAATGACTAAAGAAATCATGAAATATACAGGGTGTACGCAATCAACTGGCAAAATTTTAGGAAAATAAACAACATACCACAGAAGTATTATATATTAAAATAAATTTATTCTTATATGCAAATACATAAACATAGTCATTATTTTTTAATTGTTAAAAAAAGTCTCCATTTGCTTCAATAATAGACTCAATTCAACTTCAAAATCTTGAGCACACTTTAATTAAATTTTCTTTATCCATGGACATCATCATGTGTTCAATCTTAGCTTTAACAGCATCTTTATTGGAATGAGGTTGCTTATTAACTTCCCTCTCACAAATACTGCATACATTATAGTCTAAAGGATTTGCATCTGGTGAACAGGCGGCCAGATTTCCTTTGAGCAGAATTCAGGAACATTGACACTAAGAAATCCTTGCACCTTTTTGTCATTATGTGCTGGTGCACCATCTTGTTGGAAGGTAAAATGATGTCCGTTTGTGACTTGCTTCATCCATGGTGCAACTACTTCTCTCAAAACATCAAGGTGAACATCAGCAGTCACCTTCGATCAAGCCTTGTGGGGAAAAATACAGGGTCATGATACAGGATACATATGCACCCTTTATTTATATATATATATATATATATATATATATATATATATATATATAGGGTCTGTCCAGAAAGTATTGGGCCAATGTCAATATAATTAAAATATTATATGGCTCTGTGCCTTAGAGACAGATCTCATACATGAAAAACACACAAATGCACACATGATGTACATGTGTGTGTATACAAAATATCCCCATTTTATTTGATCTTGCTTTAGGTCATTGTTAAAGAAATAAAGCATTACACACACAGTTGAGATCTTTTGATATTTCTCCCCACTTCCTCATGTAGCCAGCCCCTCCCCTCTCCAAAGGTAGCGACACTAAGTTGGTATCATTCCTACATATGAATTTAAATATTTTACCTACATATATGTGTATAAGTAACATATAATATTTATATTTGTACATGTTTTCACATTTTGAAAAATAGTATGAGACTTGCTGCAACAAGTTGCAGCTGAAGCTGGCCGGGAGAGCTGTGGGAAATAGGTCAGTGATGTTGCGCCTTCCCAGGACAGGGTCCCCATGGAGATGGAAAGTGGGAGGACAACGCAAGTGAAGGGGACCCAAACGGAGCTCTGGACTCCACTGAATTGCATAAACTTGAGGAATGAGGCCAGAAACCTTCCCTTATAGGCAAGAGGTGTAGCCTTCTGCAGGGCGCCCACCAGGTTCCGGCAGGCCCAGGGTCGGGGGAGATAGCCCAGACTCTGGTCTTTAGACAAAGACTATGGAGAAGCCTGCTCCTGGGACTGGGGCAGCAAAACTGACAAGTTCCTGCCTGGGCTTCTGCACCATGGGGGTAGATGCTTGCTGTGGTGCCCCTCAACGTTCCCCAGTGCCCACTCCTGCCCTGTCTCATATCTCCTGTTCTCACTGAGTCTAAAGGCTTAAAATGAGACGCATGTTCCCAAAGATACAGCTTATCGGAAAACTTCAGCCAAATCAATTAATAATAAAACCCTTGAGCAAACACAGCTGCTTTTATCATTTTAGAATGTTGTGATTTGAGTGACAAAAGAAGTTAAATTAAAAATGCAAAAACCCCAGCCATTACCATTGATTTTTAATCTCCTGTAAGACAATCTTCCTTCTGATGACTTTTGTCAGTTTATTCAATGTAACAATCCATGACACGTGGCCCACTGACCCCCTCATTCCCTCTACATTGCTGACGGGGAGGGTACTGCTAGCAGCTGGGTCAACTGACAAGCTTAAAGTGGGGATGGGCAGGTGGGCAAGGTCAAGGAGATGACAAGGGGTTGTACAGGACCTTGGAGACTGGATGTCTCCAGAGCTGTATAGGTTAAGGGGAGAGATGTGAAGTGCCCTAGGCCCCCTATCTAACCTCTCACATCACAGATGAGGCACCTGGAGCTCAAAAGCGAATATTTTCCCAAGTCACACTGAGTCAAGATTGAAATCTAGCTCATTCTGTTGGACCATCCATGCAGGTCACCCAGGAAGGGGACTGGTGCAAGGAGTGTGGTCCCCAGCTCCTACCTTTTCTCAGGGCTTATTGAGCTCAGTCTGGTAGACAGAGTTTGGAGGAGTCCAGTCCCAACTTTGGGGAGGTTTTGGCCTGATGGGAGAGGCAGTTTCCATGTTTGGGAACTTCCCAATCTAATGCTGGAGATACAACCCTACCCTCAGGGAGCTCCCACACTGATGAGAACACAGGCAAATACAGATAGTCAAGCCTACAAGTAAATCATCTTGGTAAGAACACATCATGAAAAGAGAGAGTGGCTTGGAATTTGTATTGGCTTCACCAAGGAAGGCTTCCTGGAGTTGGGTGAGACAAAGGAGAAAGAGCTTGTCTTAACACAGCCTAAGCAGAGGACCAGAGGCAAGAGAGAGGCTGGAACTGATGAGGGAGATGACAGGGTGAGGGGCCTCCATGAGTTGTCTACACTCACACACAGGCACACCTCCACACGCCTACATGCACATACTCAGCCATGCACATTCACAACTACATGGTACATGCCAGGTATAAGCACACATAAGGTTCTCATACCTCCATGCATCATACACATGGATATGCAACCATATATATATATATATATATATATAGAGAGAGAGAGAGAGAGAGAGAGAGAGAGAGAGAGAGAGAGAGAATACATGATAAATTGGCAACATTTTAGTAATCTAAACATACCACGAAAGTGTTATATTTTGAAATAAATTTATTCTTATATGCAAATACATAGACATAGTCATTATTTTTTTAATTGTTAAAAAAGTCTCCATTTGCTGCAGTAATAGACTTGATTCGACTTCAGAATCTTGAGCATGCTTTAACTTCTCTTTGTCCATGGACATCATCATGTTTTCAATCTTAACTTTAACAGCCGCTTTATTGGAACGAGGTTGTTTATTAACTTCTCTCTCACAAATGCTGCATACATAATAGTCTAAAGGATTTGCATCCGGTGAACTAGGCGGCCAGATTTCCTTTGACCAGAATTCAGGAACATTGACACCAAGAAATTCTTGCACCTTTTTGGTGTTATGTGCTGGTGCACCATCTTGTTGGAAGATAAAATAACGTCCATTTGCAACTTGCTTCATCCATAGAAGATCTACTTCTCAAAACATCAAGATAAACATCCTGGATCTTCATTGATGACCTCCTGGATTCTGTGTACAATATCTGGACTTATGCAATCCTTGCATACCTTATGCGTTTTCCTTGTTGGTGTGGCAACACCAGGATCAGCATCATACACCTTGTTCACATTGCAAACTTGTACATAAGAGGATGTTATTGAAGTCCACAATTTCTTTAGCAGTTCACCCTGCACCCAGTCCAGAAACTATGGTTGCTGTAACATCGTATTCCTTTGACATGATAGTTGCATTTAGAATTTAATACTTTATATCTAAAACAATGATGTTTAATCACAACCTTAGAAACATAGTTTTTCAAAATTAATAAGAAGCTTGTGAAATAAGGAGATACAAATTTATTGCCAATGTATCTCGCTCACCCTGTGTGTGTGTGTATATATATGTGTGTGTTTGTGTGTGTATGCAATCGTATACAGATCTACGCAGTGACCAACCCAACCTTTTATGTAGTTCGAATATGCTTTCCTCTGTACATTGGGAGGGAGCCTGCACTGTTCCTCAGCACTGTTTTACCTATGAAATGTCTCTGAGCCCCACGGTCTGGGCTCCAGCTGCATCCCTTGCCCCTGCTATGATCCATATATCTGCTGCCTCCTCCTACCCTGCATGGGCAAGGCACTGGGGCTGACCCCAGGAGGGCACTGCCAGGAGAGCCTCCTAGAGCTCCCTCCTGCCCCGCAGACCCACAGGCTAGGTGGAGTCTCCAGGGGTTGCCTGGGCCAACTGCCTCAGAGTAGGACTCTCTGGTCCTCCCACGAAGCCACTAACTGCACTTCCCCCACACCATTTTTTACCCAAGGTCTCTGTGTCATGTCAAGTTCTTGTGAAGCAGACTTGGAGACAGGAATCTGTGTGCAGATTTCCTGGGAACAGCACCCATGGGAGTATGAAAGAGGCAGGACCGGGCAGAGTGAGGAGCTGGGCTAAGGACTCAGCCACTGCCCTGGTGCTGTCAGTTGGAGATGGCCCTACGGGTGGTCCCACATGGGGTGATGGGGACTGTCTTACTCTGCATTTACCAGTCACTGGGCACAGACTGCCCCCCACCCGGCAAAGTGGGGTGACCTTGAGAGAGGAGATACCCTCTAGCCACAAGCACTCACAAGGAAGAGGGGCTCACCTTGAAGCTGTCAGTGGCCAGCACTCCCTGCTGCTGGGCAGTACGTGGTGTCCACCACCATCAGCACAGGATGAGATGTCAGGTCCCTTCCCAACGCAGGTCTCACTGAGTCCCACCAGCTGCAGTGGATGCTCCTCTCTTGAGGTTGTCTGCCCCCCACTGCCTTGTCTGTCCCTCCCACATCACCCTATCTCCCTGCCCTGGTGTTGGCAGCCGCAGGCTTCTACTTTCCTCTCAGGGTGCAGAGGACCAGGCTCCCTCCAGCACCCTCTGTCCCTCTGAACACAGGGCAGCTGAGTAATCATTTAGGCCTCCAGGACCTAGATCAGCAGGACAGAGGCTGGGGCCATCCATTTTGCCCTGGCTGACAAGGCAGAGGCATGGGCTTGAGACTTCATTCTCTGCGGGCTCTAGGGGTGGCAGTTGCTTTCCATGTTCCACTGACAGAACCCACCTCTCCGCTTCCCTCAGCCCTCTGGTGATAGCAACACCGCCTCTTCTCCTCACACAGGCAGCCCTGACATGAGTGAGAGAAAGCCCAAGGGTCCAGGCAAACCTTCACTCCTTCCCTCCCAGGGAAGGTGTGAGCCAGAGAGCCACTGGCTCATAGAGGAGCACGCTGCTTTCCCTAGACGCCAGCTGCACTTTATGAAAGATGCATGTTTGTTTGCACATTTTCATATCCCCCAAATTGGGATATGTCTAACAATCAATGGTTTATCCTGATTTAATCAGCAGCATTTTCCCCCTTCATGGAGCCTAAAATGATGGCTACCCTTAAATGAATGGTCTCTTAGATCAGATGAGGTCAGTTCTTGGCATCCCCCTGAGAAGCAATGTCCCCTCTCCGTTGGGGGCGGGGGCAGGGCACTGGAGCTGGACAACCTTTCAGCACCTTCTGCTGCAGGTTTTTGCTGCTCAACTTCAGAACCAAGGCCTCCACAGGCAGATGAAACAGAACCAGAAACTCAGGGTTGAGGTTTGCTTCCAGTGTCTTGCAGGTCTCATCTACTGCAGTGACAACCCTCCCTCTAAAGCCTAAATCTTTAAAATAGCTGATATTATTCAGCTGGGAAAAATGAGAAAACCTTACCATTTGCAACAACATGGCTGGACCTTGTTGTGAAGTGAAATAAACCAGAGAAAGACAAATACTGTAGGATCTCACTTAAATGTGGAATCCATTTATTTATTTATTTTTAATTAATAGAAAAAGAGATCACACTTGTGGTTATCAGAGGCAGAGGATGGGAGGAGGGGAAATTAGAGGAAGGTAGTCAAAAGTACAAACTGCCAGGTACAAAATAAAAAGTACAAGAGATGTAATGTGCAACATGATGGCTACAGCTAACACTGCTGTAGGATAAGTAATGAAGTTGTTAGAAGAGTAAGTCCTAAGCTTTCTCATAGCAAGGAGTAAATTCTTTTTCTTTTGTCTTTTTTTTCCTTTTATTTTTATTGTATCTAGATGAGAAGATGGATGTCAGCTGAAGCCATTGTGGTAATCACTCCACAACACATGCAAATTAAACCACCTTGCTGTGTGCCTTAAACTAACCGGTGATGTATGTCAATTACTTCTCAATAAAACTGCGGGGGAAGGAGCTGTTAGAGGAAGGACACCTAAGATGCCGGGAAGAGGCTGGGGCGACAGTCCCAAGGGAGGCCTGTGAGAAAGGGTTGACTGGGCCTGGCACTGTCTCCAGGTCAGAGGGTCAGCCCTGGGTGGAGGCAGACATGAACCATCTGAGAATTAAGAAAGAAACCCAAATTGGGGCCTGGGGTGGGTTGGCAGTCCCTGCCATATCTTGACTGCCACTGTACCCCAGCCTGGAGTGCCCTCCAGTGCAATTGTGAGTGACATATCCTTCAAGGCCGAGCTGGATGCTACCTCCTCTAGGAAGCCTTCCAGCCTACCAGCTCCTGCCTTCCCTGACCTGCCTGAGGCCAGCTTACAAATGGAGTTCTGTCAGTAGAAGAATCACACAGTGCCTGCAACCAGTCTTGTCTCTTTCTCTAAACTCACCAGTCTGGCACTAGCCCTGGCTCATGTGAAGAACATTAGAAAATTCCCTCTCCCTGTTGAGGGACCTGACCAAGTAGTGATTCCAGGCCCTGGCGCACCCACCTCCTTAACCCCTCTGAATGGCCCTCCTCCCCACCTGACACTTCATTATTAATTGTTCTCTTGACTAGAATGTAAACTTCATTAGGATGGCTGATTTTGTCTGTTTTCTTCACAGCTGTACTCTGAGATCTGGACTAATGCCTGGCATATAGTAGTTGCTGAATAAATGTTTGTTACATCCTGTTCTTGCAAAGAGAGAATTTAAGCAGTGGAGTTTTTCTTTGCCTTGATCCCCTGCTCGAGCAGCTGATGGCAGTGGTATGTTCTAGATTGGGTAAGTGCAGGGGAGAAGTGAATCCTTTTATACTATTCTAGGATCTTGCCCCATCTTGAAAGTCTGAAAACTGGTGGCATTGCCCCCATAAAATTCTTAATCTGGACTACAAGCCCTTGGTGAGCTCAAAACACAGTTTTCTTTGTTTATGGGTTTTGCTTGGATACACTGGAGAATCTCTAGAGAACAACCGCCTTTTTGAGGTAAGTACAGCTACTTGCATATGTCATACAACAAATTACTGGCCCAGCCAGAGTCCTAACTCACCACCCAATCCCAACCCCAGAGGAGGGTAGCGGTCACCAGCCCACACTGGCTCTCTCCTATACCCACGGAGGCTGAAGGAGGCAAAAGACAAAGAAGTCAAGCTGACCTGTAATGGAGGCTGCACCTGCGGCATGTCTACTCCTGGCTGGGCCAGTGGCTTTGGGGTTGGCCCTGGGCCCAGGGCTTCAGCACCTGGATTAGTAGAGCTAATCCTCAGGCTGGGACTCTGATGGTTCTTAGCTGGAGGCAGGGCCGGGCCTGACCCCAAGTGCAGGTCAGCAGTCTGCTGTGGAATCAGAATCCGCATTCCCAACCAATGCTGGTGCTGCTGAGAAGGGCACCAGCTTCTAGAACCCCTGGCTGAGAGAGAACATTCTCCGATTTTCACAGGCTCATGCTGGGGAACTAGGTTGGGAGGGAGAAAAGTGTGGGGACTTCTGCTTTTTATTTATCCACTTTGGTATGGTTATGAATATTTAAAAGCTCATAAGGATCATGGTTGTAACAATTTAAAGTTTTAAAGGAAAATGAGCAATTCATGCATGGTATGAATGACAATTATCTATTCAACCTAACAAGTACGTATTATGTGCCTACTGTATGCAAGGCATGTCTTAAATGAATAAGACCTAGTCCCCTTGGTCTGGACACTGAGTAATGATAGGGAATGAGGCAGATAAAATAACACTCACTGAAAGGAGGAGGGGCCACATCGAGGTGTTTACAGGTACAATGGGAGCACAGGTGGCAATTAATTCCACCTGAGAAGTCAGGGAAAACTGCCAGAGAGAAGGTGGCATTTTCACTCAGCCTTGAAGGACCCCAGCCAAAGGAAACAGCATGAGCAAAGCCTGAAGAAACAGCAGTGACTGCATTTTTAAGGAACAGGACCAAAAAAGCCTGGGGCACTGGGAGGCCTCTGGGATGGGGGAATGGAAGGGATGGAAGACACTGGAGGCAATCCAGAAAAATCAGGTGGTGAAAGCCTGTCTGTGGAGCTAAGTGCCTGTGACTTCACAGAGAGCCTTCCAAATTCTGAAGAAGAAAGATGAGACCCTCTGCTCTGTATTTAAGAAGGGCTACCCTGGTACCTTTGGTAGCCCTGCAGATGGACTGGATGAGACCAGGCACAGAAGTGAGGCTGGAGCCCACGGAGGATGGAGGGCAGATCTCCTCCCAGAGAGTGGTAATGGGTCCAGGGTTGGGAGACAGTTGGGGAGTGGGCACAGAGAACACCCCTTGCTGATGCCTGGCTTCAGGAAGGGAAAGAAAAAAGAGGGTGGGATGGATATGCTCAGAGGTTCCTGGCTTGGCCACAGGATGTGCTGTCAGCAATTTATCATGTGACCTCCCCATCCAAAGCTGACTGGTCCCCATCCAGACACCACCAATCCAAATGAGTAAGGATGAGATTGTGCTGGAAATCTGCTCTGGAGGATTGCTTTGCAAAATATGTATAATTAAGGGCTCAGTCCTGACAACTTCCATGTTCCTGCCACGCAGGACTGGTCCAAAGGAGTGGGTAAGTCAGAGCTGGTATTCATTGAACAGGAAGGCACATAAAGCTGGTGCAATCAGGGATGGCTTCCTGGAGGAGTTGGATTTGAATGGCCAAAGGGAAGGGCAGAAGACATGGCAAGAGAACAGGACCAGGACTAGCAAGTCCTGAATGGCCATATCTTCCTCTCCAACCCTCTTTGTCCAAGAGCCCTTGGAAGCATCTCCAATTTCCCTGCCCTCTTGGCTCCTCTGCTTGGGGCCTCCGAGAACAGCTTTGGCAGGGGTATGGTCTCCCAACAGCAGAGAAAATAAATCCAGAAAGAGCAGCAATTCACCTGAGGTCATCAGCCAGTTAGTGGCCCTGCAGGACCCAAATTCAGGCCTTTTTCCTCTAGGGGCGTGGTCAGGGCTGGCAAGACCTCCACGGGATGAAATCTGGCCTGTGTTGGACACTGAAGACTGGCCCTGAAATGCAGACTCAGGTACTGCAGGCTCACCCAGAAACTCTTCATCCAGTCACAGACCCCTGAGGAGGGGAAAGCAGGTTGGGCCTGGGGGTAGGGACTCAGGATGCTAATCTGCTGTGACCTCAGGAACCTCAGCCTCACGCCTCGCTGGCCCCCGTGCCCTGCCGGTGCCAGACCATGTGCCCAAAGACCTCTCTTCTGTGGCAAGAATCCCAATGAAGTGATAACAGTGACAGGCACCAGCTGCCTAGATCAACCCACAAAGACAGCCACCTGAAGTAGAGTGCAATGCCTCTACCTCTAGAGTGTCCCCAAATCAGGATTAACCTTACTCTGACAGGCCTAGGCCTGGGTGACAGCAGGAAGCCCTGGCGGCTCCTTGTCTTCTGCCTCCCTCTGTACCAAACCGTTCTCACCCCCAACCCTTCTTTCTCTCACCAATCCCACCCTCACCCTTTGCATTTCTTCTCCCTCCCTTCCGTCTCTCCCTTCCCTCCTCCTCCTGGGTCCTCTTTTTAAACACCCCTGGAGACATTCTCAGGGAATATATTGCCCTTGAAAGCAGACAGACCTACTCTTGACAGCCCTGAATGGAGGAAAGTGAGAACTCCAAAGAGTGGTTGGGTGAAGAGCCGCTTCCTGCCCTCAGCAGTATCCCATGTAACCTCCGTACTCCCTGCTTTGTGAATGGCAGCCACAGAGGAGAAAAGAAGTCTGGGAATCTGAGTGTCAGCACCTGGCCTGAAATTTCAACCCCTTAAGGGCCCAGGGTTCCCTACCCCCAGCAGGGGCATGAGGCCTGGAAGAATCTCATCGCCCGCCTCCCGTGATTGCAGCAGGTGGAATGAGATCACAAGCTGCAAAAAAGACCATTTCTCATAGCACACCCCACACAGTAACCAGATGCCCCAGGTTCTCCACAGGTATTGGCTTAACGCCCCTCTGCACCTCTCTAGGGAGGCCTCTGAGTCCCCTGGGGACCAATCTCCTGGGAAACATCAGGTCAGTCACCAGGGTCTCTCCTCAACCTACGCACCCCAGTCCCAGGCCGCTTTCCAGCTCTGTCAGGTTTCCCACATCATTACACACCAGCTAAACACGGCCCGAGAATGAGCGCACTGTCCCACACAATTGCACTGCCATTTCCACATGTCTATGGGAACTAGTGTGATAAATAAAACAAATTCATCCCAACTGTCCCCGAATCCATAGTGAATTTTTTCATTATGAATTTCCTACACAGATGAAAGTTGTTGTTTCAAACAAAGTGGTGATGCTTTTTATGCTAAAAAAGAAAACTTTTTATTACAGAAAAATTTTAAAATACAGAGAACAGTCTAACAAAGCTCTACATCTCCATCATTAAGCAGCAACCTTCAGGCATCATATGATTTCCTCTGTCAATATTTCACTATATATCTATATCTAAAGATAAGGACACTTCATTTGTAAACAGAACCAAAATACCACTGGTAATTCTTTTATATTCACTCAGTGTTCAAAGCTGTTGGAACTTTTTATGCCAAACATGGATCCTTCTACTTGATAAAGCAGAAAACTTTTGGTCCTCTGGCCTGCCTCTTCTGTGATTGTAATCTAGTTTACCACCCCTGTTCACCTCCAGTGCAATCTTAGGCCACAAACCTTGTCAAAATCCTTCTCTCCTCCCATTCCCCATGAGAAAATCAGGTCAGGGACACCACTTGTGGGCTCCACAGTGGGTACTCCATAAACATTTGTTCAGTTGCGGTTATAGATCTAAGACCTCAAAGCCTGGAAGACGGTGATAAGCAGTGGGCCCTCCCTACCCCAGGAGAGGATCCAGGTTCAGACCCTGTTTAGGGGGTATGAAATGGGGAAGGGGGGGTTCCAATTCCTAGTCACTCTCCTGAAGGGCCTTGCCCACCTAATCTCTCCCCAACTCTATTGAGACATGTGAGAAACTGTCCCTAAGCACCCTACTCTCCACTCTATTTAAATGAACCTCCTCCAGGGAGCCCTCCTAGAGCCCACCTACCACAAAAAGCCCACAGCCTTTGTCCTCTCTGTTCTCTGGGCTTTGCCTGGCCCACCTTATACTGTGATTATTCGCCATGAGCCCCAGAAGGGCAAAGACTATGCCTGTCCACCTTCAGGTCCTGGATTGTAGACTCTCAGTAACTGTTGATAGCTGAACAAAAACAGCAGAGCATCTTCCACCCTGAGATGTTTCTTCTCCCTCCTACCCTTAGGAATTCTTTCCAGCCCCGATTGGTGTGTCTCAGTTGGTTGGACATCTTGCGTCAAAGCAAAAACTCACTCATTCAATTCCCGGTCAGGACGCACGCCTGGGTTTTGTCTCCAGTGGGGGTGCACATGTGAGGTGACCAATCAACGTTTCTCTCCCTTTCTTTCTCCTTCCCGTCCCCTCTCTCTAAATAAATAAATAAATAAATGAAATCTTTTTTAAAAAAGAATTCTTTCCCTCCTTTGGCCATTTTCTTGATTTTTAAACCAGGGTGCCTTACCCACAAATCCATTTATTTCACCAAGTGTAAGTACTACTGTGTGTCAGGTGCAGAGCTAAGGCCTCAGGGAGTGGAGAGAGAAGGGCAAGGCCAGCAGGGGTGCAGTGACAAGGACACATGTTGAGCATCTGTAGGCATGACTGCAGGCAGTTCCTGCAAACCCTCTGCACAGAGACTGGGCCTTACTACCCCTCGATTCACACAACCCCACAAGGCATGGCTCTATCCCGCATCTGCCAGCTCAAACCTGAATTGGATAGTTGGGCCTGTCCCTGGCAGAGATGACTCAAATTGGAAAAATATTTTGATGTCTAGATTTCATTAAATCTCAGGTCAACCAGGATTAGAGTAGGGCTCGATGGGATTAACAAACCCAGTTAGCCAGAGGAAGGTGTGATGTAGAGAGGTTTTGTCTTGCCCGAAGGGCACACAGCAAGACAGGAAGGGAGAGAGCCAGGACACTAACCCAGGTTTCTATGCCTAGGGACCACACTGAGATGAGACCTGGACCCACACCCACCATGCCTGGTCTGGCCCCTCCCACACCCCCATGTCATCACCTAGAAAATCCTCCCTCCAACCTATCTCTATTCAGAGAGTCGGGAGAGGTGCTCAACCCCTCCCCCTCCACACTCCCCAGTATGGCCTTCTTTTCCCCAACTCTTTATATTACAATTGAAGTAGCTGAGCCAAGATGGGAAAAATGCCTCAGCATTTACTGAGCACCTACCATACACACAATGCTTTTTAATTCATTATCTATTTAATGCTCAAGTGCTCAGCAAGGCAGACCTTATGATTCCCATTATTCACATGAAAAGCAGCTCTAACCAAGCTGAGCTCCAATATTTCTGCAACCTTAATAGCCAGAAGTGGGAACAAACTTCTATATCAAAGCTGTCAGTAATTCCCTGATCCATGCTGTAGAAAGAGAGCTCTTTTATTCTGGGAAAAATAATTTAGTAAGGCCTTTTTTTTTTTTTCTTTCTTTTTAAGATTTTATTCATTATTTTTAGAGAGAGGGGAAGGGAGAGAGACAGAGAGGGAGAAAGACATCAAACTATGGTTGTCTTTCACCTGCCTCCAGCTGGGGACCTGGTTGGAGATCTGGCTTGCAACCTGGTTATGTGCCCTGGCTGGGAATTGAACCAGCGACCTTTGGGTTCACAGGACGACACCTTATCTACTGTGCCACCAACCAGGGCTTTTTTTTTTTTTAATTTTTTATTTATTATTTCCAGAGAGAGGGTAAGGAAAAGAGGCAGAGAGGGAGAGAAGAATCAATGTATGGTTGCCTTTCACCTGCCTCCAGCTATGGATCTGGCTGGAGACCTGGTTTGCAACCTGGTTATGTGCCCTGGCTGGGGAATCGAACCAGTGACCTTTGGGTTCACAGGCCGGCACCTTATCCATTGTGCTACCAGCCAGGGCTGTTTTTTTATTTTTTAATGAAAGTGTAGCCAAACCCCTCTTCTTGACTAGGAAGGGTGGATCTGATGAGAAGCACATGATTTTGGAGGCAGTGCCATCCCCTCAGCAGAGTTGGGGCTCTGGGCTCTGGGTCACAGGGCCATTGCCAAAGGCACTGTCATTGAGAGTATGAGCAGGCAATGGCATGAGGTTCAAGCTAAGGAGAGAGCTGCCCTGAGGCACAGGGTTTGGGGGATGCCCATGAGGCACGGGTCCTTCAGACCCCTGGATCAGGACACCTGCTAACCCATTTTACTTTACCACTGACTAAGCCCCAAGAAAGCTTGCTTAACCCCAGAGCCAAGTCTCAGCCAGGGTTTGTGAGTTATGAGAATTAGGCCTGTCACCCAGCTTGGAAGAAAGTGGTTTGAGGAAGAAGAAACTGGCCTGAAAATTCCCACAGCAAGGAAATGGCAGACAGAGCTCAGAACCAGCTTTCAGGAGGTCTGAGAAGCTGACTGAGCCACCACCATGGATTTGGGGGCTGTGCAAGAATCCCTCAGGAATCCTCAGAACGACTGAGAGGGGAACCTGGGTAAGACTGGGCTTCCTGCAGAAAGGGGCTGGGACCTGAGCCTGGAAGGAAGCCCAATCCTGGGAGACTGGCGAAGCAGGAGACACTGTTTATTACAGAGGGAAAATCTGGGGCCCTGAGAGGCAGGGTTGCCCAAGTTTTTCCAAAGCCCCTGCTACCTGGCTGGAGTAAGAATGTAGCTCTCCAGCCACAGCCCTCCCTGGTGCTCAGGGGAACCAGAGTTCCTCTCTGGGCTGAGTTACGTTTGGTCACCTTCTCCTTCCTCTCAATCAGACAGAGACCCCTACACCTTGCGAAGGTGTGGGGTTCCTGGCTGGTGTTGACGGCCAGGGGCAATCGTAACACGTATGTCTGCCCTCTCCCTTGGCTCTGATTGACTTGTTACTCCCCGTCCTGTCCGAGCAATAATTAGGATCCCTTTTTCCACATTCAGCAGCCCCTGCCATCACCAGTTCACTGCTCTCCTAATCGCATTTCCCTCCTGCTCTTTATCCTGGAGGTAGTCTTCTGACACATCTGCTGTTTCCAAGAAAAAGGCAGAGGGATGTTGGAAATGTAGGCTGAAGGTGACAAGGCAACAGGGTGGCATTCTTAGAATATGAACAAGGCCAGTTCTAACTTCCAAGATGTTACTTTTGTGGTTGGAAAAAAGGTCATGTCCAGTCTCTCTGCAGAGAAACTAGAAAAGATTCTCATGAACTGCATCCCACCCCGCAAAACTCACCTGTCCCTGGAGCCTGAACCTCCTCATTAAATATTTATTTTTTTGAAAAGGGCATGTTAAAAATGCAAATATTCCTGGCAGGAGACTAAACTATCAGTGATTTCTGGTGGACATCTCTGCTGACTCCAGCCTGTGTTGCGTGCCTTCCTCTGCTCTGTCCCCTGTCACAGCAGCAACCCCCAGAAAACTACATGTCCCAAGATCCTTGCCTGCTGGCTTCCTGTTGGGTTCAGCCAATGGACACCACTAGCTGAAGACTGGTGGGAGAAAAAGTAGCAGAAGCCACACAATCCACCCCCCCCCCTTTCTCTCTCTCTCTGATTTGTGGGGTCTCTCCCAGTGGCTGCTTACCTGCAGCTTCCTCAGTTTGTCCCTTCTACAGTTCCAGTTCTTCTCCATACCCCAGCTCCCACTGGGCAGCCCCAGATCCTGGCCTGGTACTGGCACAACTTTTCCTTGAATCTTCATCATAGGCTGGGGCAGATTCCTGCCATCAGCAAGCTGGAAGATTTAGCTCTTCCAACACCTCTGCAACTGCTTCTGCACTTTATATTTCCTCCATTGACTACCTGGCCAAAGCCCTCTTTTCCTGCTTGGACCCTCACTGACATAGGCGCTCACACTTAAAATGTCCAACAGACAGCACTTCCTTCCTCAGTCCTCTCCAGCTCAGTAAATATCCACACAGTATTCTAGTTAGAAATCTAAACACCAGCCTTGATTCTTTTTTCCATATGTGCAAACTATCACCAAATCCATTTCCAAGTATGTATCTTGAATCCCTGGTTTTCATCGCCCCAACAATTCTCACCAGGCCAGTAGCTTCCCTTCTTCTTTGCTGGACTCCCCACAATCCGCTTTCCACACGGTACCCAGGGTGATCTTTAAACACAAAACTCAAATCATGTCCTCACCTGCCTGAAACCCCTCAATAGCATCCCTTTTGAATTCCTGCCCAAGTCAATTAGGATGTGTTCATTTGCATACCACATTTCTGGCTAGCTTAAGAAAAAACAAATGGCTCTGCTGGAGAACATCAAGGCCCCATCAGAGCCCCAATATCAGGAAACTTTAGTCTTGGAAAGCAGGCAAGAAGCATATTTTGGCAGGAATAGCTAGGACAGAACACGTCCAAGATTCCATATCCCCTATGAGAAACCAAAGGGAGCCTGACTTTGACTTCTTGAGACTCAAAGGCCTGGGCAGGAGGAAGCAGTTGGCCGAGCCAGGTCTGTTAGATTCATGGGAGGAAGAAGGGAAGAATTAGGTGGACCAGTTCAAAACCTTTATCATGAAGATCCAAGTAGGCTGGCTGAGTCTTGAGTGACTCCAGCTCTGAGCAGAAACAGAGTAGGCATTTTTAAGGGATAGGGGAATTGTCGGCTCTTTCAAAAGTCTAGATGGGGCTAGTGATAGGGAAGTTGGCTCTGAGAACAGGAAAGTTGCTAAAATCTTGTCAGAAGAAAAAGATATCTATGTTAAACAGGATAATCACAGAGTACAGGCAGCAGTTACTCGGGGCAGCAGGTTTATTGGGAGCTTACTAAAATTAGACCTAAATTTCTGGAACCCATGTCTTATGCCTAAAAAGGTCAAGTGCCATATCCTAGCCAAATGAGAGAGAATATGGTCCCCTTAGCTTCCTATTCTCTGCCCCAAAAGAGAAAAGGATGGATACTGGAAAGCCAAATTATGATAAATTTTCATAGGAGGCCTTCAGGTACTGTGTGATCCAGCTCCTGCCTCCTCCTCTTCATCCCCAACTTATCTGAATCCCCCGCCCCCAATAGCACCCCTCCCCACCTGTGGGTTGTCTCCATACCATGCTGACCTGTCAGTTTCTAGAATATAGCCAAGCTCTTTCTTGTCCTGACAATCTCTGCCAAGGATGTCCCTCAAAAAAGGAACAGTATCCTTGACCCAGCAGCCCACATTCCTCTTACTTGCTCCACTTTCCTGGCAAAACAGGTGGAAGGGGTGAGGGACCTGACCCCATGTCAAGTAGGTGTCCAGGTGATGCTCCTGGTGAGTGACTCTAATCCAGCCTCCAAGGACAGCACATTCACAGAGCCTTGGTGTTGTCTGGTCAGACTGGGGCCCTGGGCTGCTTCCCACAAGGCTCAGCATCTTCAAGGGGTGCTTCTCCCAGAGGCAGAGCTCACCATTCTTAGCAAGCACCAGAACCCTGACACTTCTCCCAAATGCACCTCCTTCACCTCCCCTCACCTTCATCACCACCAGCTGCAAAATTTCAGCTGAAAGCTTAAAAGATAAGTACTTGTCTTTGGCTTTACTCTTTTAAGATGAAAAATAATGAAGATTCAAACCCTAGTGTTACAGGGTGGGAGAAAGCCAAAATCCCCTACTCTTGCATCTTGGGGTGGGACAATTAAATTAAGCCATTTCCTGAGAGAGGTACTTTGCATATCTATGGCTGGCGACTAGTGTCTTGGTTATGTAAATGATAGCTAAACCTCTTACCCCAAGAAAACAGGAGGGGTTTTTGACCACAGAATGGTGATGAAAAGAATTTACAGGGCTACCTGAGATTTCGCAGGTGGCCACAACCACTGCCCACAGGCTGCCATTACAGCTTAAAATAGGGCAGCAAACTACACAAGGCTGAGAGGTTTCATGCTCTCTCTCCCTTTCCCTTCTCCTCCCCCTTCCCCTCCCCCACCATGGACATGCAGAGGTCTCCCTCAAAATGACATGCAGAGAGACTCAGGGACTCTCTCTTCTCCCCGGGATGAGCAAAGGAGAGAAAGGGAGACATGCAGCTTGCACAGAGATAGGGAATTAATTACCTGTGGTATGAGAGAGTTGGGGAGTGTGTGCAGGTTACTCCCCTAATTGGGTACAGCAGCTGCCGGGAACTTTGAATTTATAGCTGGAATGCTAAGCTGTGAACTGTTGTGTTTCTGAAAGGTGGTATCGTTTGCTTGTCTGTTTTAAAGCTAGCCTAGTCAGGAAGGACTGTATATTTTGGGTGGTTTTAAAAGGAGTGGGATTTAACGGCACAATTGCACCTTTAATTTGAACCTGTATACCCCTCAAATAAAATGCCTTTCCTTTTTACCAAACTCTGTTATTAAGAGTCATTCCTGGAGGCATGCAAATTGAGCTCATTAAAACTGGGGATCCCCCCAAGGGTCCTGTTACACTAAGAAATCAAGTTGGGAGAAAAACCAACCCTGTGTTCTGGGAAAATGTAAAATTAGCCAACTGAAATGCTAGGTCTGAAAGTGGGACTGCTGGGTGGAGCCTGTCGCATTGCATTCTGACAATGACACGGTAGCGATGACAAGGGGGACGCAGGCAATGCCAGACTGAGGCTTGACATTCTGTGGGCTCCTGGAAGCACCCCTTGCCCATGAGTGGCTCTCACTGGCCCCTGGGCCCTCCTCTCCCTCTCCAGTTTAGACTGTACGGATTGGAAAGGTTCTGTTACCTCTGCCCCACCACAAAATGCACTGAAGCCCCCATCCCCCACCCATCATTTAGAAGAATGCTCCCTATTGGTGCTCTGATATGGAGATTTACACACACTTCGCCTTCCCCCTTTCTGGCACTGAGGTCCTAAAAGCATCTTTTGTTATAATATTTTATTTGATCTTTTGTCCTTGCTTTCTGAAATGCCAGAGCCAAAAAGGTGAAAGGAATGTCTTGTTTTCCTAACAAGCTCCTTTCTACCACACCTGAGTTATGTTAATGAGGTGACTTTTGGAAATTCCCTAGGGTGGGGGCTGGTTGCCAGGGGAACCAAACACATGATTGGAGGGTTAACACTTTTGACTCCCTCCGCCTGCCAGGAAAGGGAGAAAGGCCAGAGATGGAGTTCAAGTACCAATGGTAAATGATCTAATCAATCATAGTTATGTAATAAATCCTCCATTAAAGCTCTGGCTAGTGTGGCTCAGTGGATTGGAGCCGGCCTGCGAACCCCAAAAGCACTGGTTCTATTCCCAGTCAGGGCACATAACCAGGTTGCAAGCCAGGTCTCCAGCCAGGTCCTTAGCTGGAGGCAGGTGAAAGACAACCATACACTGATGCTTCTCTCCCTTACTTCCTCCCTTCCTGTCCTTCTCTCTAAAAATAATGAATAGCATTTTGTTTAAATAAAAAGTCTCCATTTAAAAAAAAGCAGAGTTCAGAGAGTTTCTGAGTGGGTGAACACATCCACATACAAAGAAGTTGGTGCACCCCAAATCCTTAGAAACTGAAGCTCCTAAGATCTCAACACTTCCAGACCCTGAGTTATATACCTCTTCATCTAGCGGTTCCTCTGTATCCTTCATAATATTCCTTATCATAAACTGGGAGACATAAGTGAATGCCTCTCTGAGGTCTGTGAGCCACTTTAGCTAATTAATCAAACCTTAGTAAAGGGTTGTGGGAACCTCCAATCACAGTCAGCCAGTCAGAGGCACCTGCACTTGTGCTTGGCATCTGAAGTTGGGGAAGAGGAAGGGAGTCTTGAGGGACTGAGCCCTTAACCCCTGGTATCTGATGCTTTTTCCAGGTAGATAGTGCCAAAATTAAGTTAAATTGTATAACATCCAGGTAGTATTGCAGAGTGGATTGGTGGTGTGATGATGTGAGAAATACCCTTTCAGTCCATAAAACAAATGGATAATGAGGTCAGGAGTATAGCAAAAGCGAGGCATTTATTTACATTTTTGCAAGAGCAGGTGCCTGCTGGTATCTGTTGGGCAGGCACATGGAAGTGGTAGAAATGGACAAATTTATACCCTAAGGCATAGCAGTCCCTCCCCCATTCCCATTGGCTGAGTACTTCGGAGTTACAATTGGGCAGTTTAAACCATAGCACGGCCATTCCTCGTTTCCTTTGTTCTCGGAGGTACCCGTGACAAGCTTAGTCAAGTCCTCACTCAGTTAATCCCATTAACTAAGAAACTTGCTGATTTATTTAGGGTTTGGCCTAGCTGTTCTACTGTGGTTTAGCCTAGTTTAAGAGTCACTTGCTACCCTGTTTCTTACAGTGGTGTTGGAACAAAAACATCTTTGCTGAGGTGGCCTCAGCAAGAGATTGTGGCCTCCTAGGCTCTCTAGGACTCACCCCTCCTGCTACTGGACAGGGGTCTGGCCCTGAGTGTGTCTGCCTAGGCCAGGTGATAATGGGTGGGTTCTTGACTTTGTTTAGGAAAGATTTCACAACACCAGTCCAGGTGACTGTGAGAGTATGTTTATTAAAACTGGGACAGTGAAACAAGGAAAGACTTAGTAGAGAAGCAACAGGAAAGCCTAGGCTGGGTTGCTTTGGCTCACAGGGAAGTTAGAGGAAATGGCGCCTTGGGATAGGTTCATGAGGGGCCGCCGGTAGCTCCCCTGGGTGCAAGTGTTGTAGGCCCCTTAGAGTTTAGGAGATGCGCACCTGCGCAGGAAGAACAAGGCAGAGGGGAAGGCACAGGTGTGCTCCCCAGAAGGAGAGCCTAAGTTGGATCCTTTGTCATGACAGTTTTTATCTCTTTTGCAGACTGGAATCTTAGGGGAGGTCTTAGGGGAGGTTTTTTGCAGAATATTCATTGGTTTTCCAGGTGTGCCCTTTCAGGGTCATGGTCTCCACAGATTGCTCAGTGGCAGAGCAGGGGCATCATTAGTCAATGCAGCTGGTCCTGGTGTCCCCCACCTGGTTTTGCTACTTTTCTAGGTCTGGAGCTGAAATATACTGAAGCCTAATGCTATCTTGTGGGAGGTGACCTTCTGTATCTAGCTGTAAGTTCCTCAGCCAGCCTGAACATCTGTCTCAGTTTCCCCATTCTACTTGCCAAGAAATTTTCCTAGTTTCTTACTGTCCTTCCTCACTCCTGTTCTCCTCTGCCCCAGAGAGAGTTTAGCCCTCAAGGAAGTGGACTGCATTTCTGTTTCCAGGACACCAACACTCAGTCCCCTCGTCACTGTGACCATGGGTCTACTAGACACAGGATAGTTCCAAGTGGATTAGGTTCTCAGAGGAAAGGAAAGATAGTCTGGCATCTATGGAGAGACCTAGCAGATGTAGTTACTCTAGACTAGACTGTGAGATGGGGTGAGGAAGGGAACAAAGGATGTTGTTCCCAGAAGGGCAGCCAGTGAGGTGGATGGCGGGGGGGGGGGGGGGGGGGGA
>PVIW01009053.1:0-27593 GCA_004026585.1 Noctilio leporinus | reverse complement strand
AGGCTGGCCTCACTAAGCAGCAGTGTGTCTTTTCATATAAAGGAGGGCCTTCTCCTTGGCGCAGTGCTGAGATTGTTACCATAAGTTTTGAGGGAAAATGATGACTGGACAAATTAGACTCTCCCCTCCCATATGAGCCTGTCAAGGTCAGAGGCTGAGGGAAGGAGAGGGCTGGGTATGGCTGCTGGCTGGCTCTTCATTTCAGGGCTCCTCTTCCTGAGAATTAACAGTGAGCCCCACCCATAGCAGGACAGCCTGAGAGACAGCCCACACTCCTTACATCCTCCCAAATCTTATTCTCTGAGCTGCTGGAAGGGCTACCCAACCCCCTCGCCTCTCAGTACCCCTGAATGAGAGTAGTCATTTCAGCGAAGCAGCAGAAGTTTTGCTATCCTCAAGGGAAGAAGAAATATGTCCAAGTCAATTTGTTTAACTTATTCAGCACTCCAAGTTCCAAAGCGGAGCCTCGCCAAATGGGGCAGCCTGGGACCATCAGGACCATGGACAGTGACCCCAGGCCTGCAGGTTAGAAAATGGGAAGGGGGTGGTGCTAGGCCTGAAACCCCCATTCCTAAAGCCCTGAGAGCATGTCCTTTCATGAAAGCTTGAAGGGGCATTGGATAAGGGATCTCACTGCCAGGCCCAGTTGCCTAGTAATCAACCATTCTCAGTTCCCTGCTTGGGAAGGTAATTAAAGCAAGAATTTAAAGGCATAGCATCACTTCAAATCCAATAACATGGCTGGCCTAGAATGTGTTTTTGGTCTCTGCGGAGGATAAGAGGTGGGATGCAGGGAGTTTCTCAGGGCAAAGGGACAGGACAACTAGAAGAGAGAAAGAAGAGGAAAGGGAGAATTGGTAGCATGAGAAGGAAGGTTTCCAAGGCTTGCATGACTTTCCCACCACATAGCCTAAGTCTGCTCACAGCCACCCCAAGCCCTCCTGACGACTCAGGCCTAAGGAAGCTCTCTCCTCTGGAGTCCTCCAGAGCTGCTGTTACGACACAGTATGCAGCATTGCGTCCACCACCAGAGCATGCGCTCCTGCAGGCAAGAGCTGCACTTAGTCAGCAGGGCCCACCGCCTGCACACAGCGCCTGACACAGCAAGACTGGGGAGGTGATCATTGACTACTCATTGACTAGTTCTTTGGCTGAAGCTTTTAACATAGTCCCACTCTTGCTGCCCATTGCCACCCCACAACCCGGTTCAGCCATCCAAAAATGAGAATCATAAAACTCAGGATCTTCAGAAGCCTGGGTGTTAAATACAAATGATGTTTGGACATTTCCCCCCTTTTGTTTCCAGTACCTAAAAAGAGCTCATGCACATCTCTTCATGTAAAAGTTCTGAATTTGCTTCTTACTTCTAAGAGGCCTAGAGAATTTCTAATCTACTAAAATGATGTTAACCCTTTTCACACCAAATAAAGCCCTCCTGCAGGTAATCTTCCTGTCACAGGCGACTGCCTTAATGTGACTTGGAGTGAGAGGGGATACTCAGTTGCCTTTCATTTCCCATTCTCCTTAGTGAAATCTTAAACTAAGCGGATTCAAATTTGATTGGAACTGTTCTTGCAACTTATGCCTCCTGTCCCTTGGGAGCTTACACGTGTCTATTTTAAATACCCCCTCCTTTTTTTTACTCCTTTTTTACAAAGAACAACTGCAAATCTTTTCTGAGAAAAGCTTTTCTTTGTGGTGGAAGCCAGTTCTCAGAGTCAAACATGCATGAGATGAGCCCTGGGTGAATGATGGTTGAATGAATTATCTCTGTGATTGGTTCTTGCCTGACGCCTGGGGTGTTCTCACAATGTCCTGCAGGGTTTTTGGCTGCAGTTTTCCAATAACTTGGCTGCTCTTTTAAGAAAAATATTAGTCAAGGAATGGAAAGGAAAAAGAAGGGTGGGTGCTGCCCGGGGAGGGAAGGGTGAGCTCTCACACTCCTTCGCAGCTGCCCAGAGCTCTTTGCTTGCTTTAGATGTAGATGAGAGCTGCCAAGGCTTGCCACTACTTGGGCTGCTCTCTCCAAATGCATCTTGCCCATGTCCAAACCCCACAGTGTGAGCACAAGCTTGTGCCTCTGGCTCACCCTACTATCCTAATTGAGATTGTAGGGCACAAGCGGCCACAGGGTTCAGGACCTGAGGAGCATGCTCACTGCGGTGGCAGACCAGGTCTCCACTCAGACAGACGCTGACGAAGGGGCTGAAGCTGGGAGTGGTCGGAGTATCCAATGCGAGCAGCAAACTAAGTCCCCTTGATTCCTCGATGAACTCCTCCTCCTCCGCCCCAAAGCTTGCCCCAGCCTGGCCACCCAGCCCCAGCCCTGGGCCACAGAGGAACAGAGCCTTCCTTCATTTGCTGCCACTCACCTCCAGCATGGGCTGGTGGGAAGGAAGCCGGCATGACTGCCACCATTGTCAACGGCAGGCAGAGACTGCATGTGGCTCAGTGCTCTCATTAGCAGCTGCTGGCAGCCCCCCAAACCCAAAAGCCATCAGCCCAGCAGATGTGGGGAAGTCAATGGCAAAGCTTCGCTGATACAACGGAGGAGAAAGAGTTTGGACAGCTGGCTCCCTTCACCTGAATCTACCCTGGATTGGGCTGACATCTGAGACCACTTTGGCTCTCGTCCACAGAGCATAAAACCTCGACCAAGACTTCTCTGCTTCTTAACACGAAAGGACAAACTTTCCTCAACCACAGACTTCCTTAATCATTTATGAAGATGTGCCAGTCACCCCGCCTCCTTGTTCTAGCACCTCATGTCATTTGATCAGGGAGCAGGGAGCTGCCTGCCCTGAAAAAGATGAAGAGAAGGACAGCCATTGGCTTATGAGGGGCCAGCCTCTCTGTGTAATTAATTGGTCACTTCCAAAGCCATCTGCTTACTCTTCACACACATCTATCATCTCCATAAAAATATAAATACATATATTTAAAATTCCATTAAAAGACCCCACATCAGGAGCAATAAAACAAATCCTGTTGAAGATAGCCACAGACCAAGCTCTTAGCACCCACATCCTGCCCCTGGAAAACATTATATGCCCCCTTCTGAAAGTTTTACAGCAGCCGCTTCTGAGATAAAGCCCCATAAATAGAAAGGTAACCCAGAAGCAATTTGGTGACTGGGACATTTCTGTGAGTATATTTACCACCCAGGGAAATATTGACCGGGAAGCCAGCAGGAATGCTATTGTAAAACTCCGCCAAGTCCCCAAGTTCTGTGCACACTGTCAATAGTCCATGGGGTTGAACTGAAAAGGAAGGCATTTTATTGGATTGTTTCAGGTCTAGGTTGTCAGTGAGCACTGAATGGGCTCAACAGGAAATCGGAGATGCAAGAATGCAGATTCGAGTAGCAGATATAACACACAAACAAGAAGCTCAGCTAATTGGAAATTAGTTCGGGGTGGACTCTCTGTGTTTGTGTTTTCTTTCTACTTGCCTGACCCCTATGCCAGGGGCTCCTGGGGTATGGCAGTGTCTGCTGTGTGTCATTCTCAACAAGTAAGTCATTTTTGAATTCTGAAAAAGGAATCTGAGCCATAGAAGGAAAAAGAATAAAAACATCACCAAAGCCTGTGTCCCTGGGCCAGGACACAGCTGTAGCTTAAAACATCTCTCAGGGCTTTGCTTGCCCTAGTTTTAAATGCCATCACCATCATCTAGTACTTTAGCTCATGAGCCCATTCACAGGCCTCTAGCTGTGTGGGGGACATCACGGACCCTGGACCTAAGCAGAACAGCCATCCACCCCTCCCTACTGCTCATGCACCTGAGAGGCTGGGTGCTTCAAGTCCCTTGAGCTTTGCTTCACATCAGCATCATGCATTTAATTCTTACCAGCATCTGGGCAAGCTGATCCTTTGTAATCTTCCATTTTTCAATTTTGCATCTTGAGCTTTGGCACTCCCAGAACTCCCTGACTCACCTCTCAACTCTTGTCTTCCTCTACAGCCATCTCAGCTCTTCAAGGGAACCAGCAGGAAACAGAATTGTATGTAAAACCCTGTGCCTCCCCCCAGGAGCCCCCAATTCCAGTTTTCCTTCTTTGCTGGCCCCTCCCTGCCATCCACATCCTCTATCCTGAGTCCTAGGGGGTGCCTTGATGACATCGGTCTAGCAGCTCAACTGGCTACTTCCAGCTTGTAGTTTGAAACTCCTGGCATCTTGCATTAGGTCTCTGTCCTGCCTGATGTTTGCTACATCTTCCAGTATAGTATCATCTGTAAATTTCATTACCACACCACTGCCTTCCTGTTCCAGGCCATTCCTGAAGATGTGATGGCAGTACCCAGAAGACAATGTTTTCAAGGCACAAGGAGAGGAAGGAGAGCTAACCTGCTAATTAGCACCTCTGCTCATTGTGGGGAAAGAGGGGAAAGAGGCAGCAAGTGCCCACATGTGGCCTGAGTCATTCCCTGTGAGTCTTGTGAACTTCCTCTCCCAGACTTGGGTTAGGTTGCATGCTCCCTCTGCCTCAGCCAGCTGCTGCAGTATGGCAGTTCCCATTTCAAGAATGAAGACCATCAGAGTATGCCTTTCTTTTATTTTTATTCAATTTGAAGCAGGAGAAAGAGCCACTAATTGAGCATTTGTGGAGAGAGACAGTGTACACCAGGGGTGTCAAACTCATTTTCACTGGGGGCCACATCAGCCTCACAGTTGCCTTCAAAGGGCCAAATGTCATTTTAGGACTGTATAAATGGAACTACTCTTTAATGGTTAAGCGAACCAGGCTGAAACAAGGTGCTGGGCCAGATAAAACAAGGTGGAAGGCTGAATTTGGCCCTCGAGCCTTGTGTTTGCTACCCATGGTGTACATACATGGTAAAGTAGTCATGACTAGGCTTGCTGTCCACCCATCTCTTCATTTCTGAAGCACTACCTTTGACTGTGGAAAGTATACATGGAGGATCGGGCACCTGACAGAGAGGGGAGAGAAGACATGTCCCTAGTAAGATGGTTCCCAAAAGTCTGGTCCACAAGATCTGTAGCCAAGAGGGGCACAAGGAGAAGCCCCTTCATTCCTACCACTGTCTGTAACCCTGCAGCACACCATGGGCCCTGTGAGGTACAGTTCCCTCTGCATTAAAGGAGTAGCCCACTGTGAGCACTTGACTTGCTTGCCTTCCACACCAAACTGCAAATGTCATACCGCAATACTGCCAAGTGCCCATCGGTAGTACCGAATCACAGGAAAGATTCAAGATATTCATACCCAGAAAAGTGATCTCCGCTATTTACTGTTTCCAGCACCTCCCTTCTCCCATCTCTCCTGGCAGGTCTGTCTCCTAATCGGTTTTCAGACAGACTGTCTTGAATATGGCTCTGGACCAAAGCTCAGACTAGCCCACCTGAGGCAGGATACCGATCTCAGAGTGCTGGTGTGGAGGGTTGTAGGGAGTGGCCTCGCAATTCCCCTGGTGCTGGTGGATGGGCTGGCTCACCATCTGCAGTCCTCCTGGGCTCAGGTCTACACTCTCCAAGCCTAAGAGCATGCAAGAACAACCAGTGTTTGTCCCAGCTGGTCAGCGCAGACTCATTATGCTCAGACACCTTGCTGGGGGATGGCTCAGGGCAAGAAGGGCAGGTTTATAGAATTTGTACCGGGCCATGTTAAGGATCTTCTCCAGCTGTAGACATTCATGTGCTTACACAGCAAACACTGAGAAGCAGAAAAAAGCACAGTGGATCCTGAAGCCAGACTCTTGAGTTCAAATAATGGCCCCAACGTGTTAAGAGCTGTGTGATCTTATTCCAGTCCTTTCACCTCAGTTTTCCTACCTGTAAAATGGGACATAATAGCCACACCAATCTCATAGGATTGTTGTGAGATTTTTTAAAGCTGATATGTATCATGTCTGGCTGTCATTTGTTACATCTTGAGCACCATCCACATTCTAGACACTGCTGGGGTCAGGAGTCAGCAAACATTTTCTATGAGGTTCAGCTAATAAATATTTTCAGCTTTGTGGATCTTCATATCTCTGGCACAGCTCTTCAGTTCTGCTGTTGTTGCCCAAAGCAGCCATAGACGATGCACAAACAAATGAGAATGTTCTAATAAAACCTTATTTATAGACATAGAAATTTGAATTTCTTCTAAATTCACACCACTAATATTATTATTCTTTTGATTTGTTGAATTACTTTAAAACGTAAAAACTACTTTTACCTGTCCAACTACATAAAGATGGGTGGTGGGCTAGATTTGGTTCCTGTGTCCTGACGCAGGAGCCCACGGTGCAGATGGAACCTCCCCAGGCCCGGGAGGCAGGGGCTCCTTCAAGGGCCTCATGCTGCCTTGACACCACTAAGATCTGTGACATTGTTCTAAAATCCTTCTTGAAATGGGTGGTATATTCAGCCTCCAATCAGGCCAAGGTCAAGAAAGGGCAACTTAGTTCCAAGCTCTGGCATTTCAAGCTCCAATTCCTTGGAGACGAATGCAATCCAGCATGCCAAAGGAGTTCTAACCTTCCACTCTGTGTCCTGAGTGGAATGGAGAGACCACATCACCAGGAAGCCTTGATGAGCCAGGAATTTAGAGGTTATCTGGGTCAGGTTTGAAACACTACAAACCCTTCTTCCTTTCAGAGGGGAAAAGCCACAGCAGGACTGAAGGGATGACTGGGGAGAGGTTCCTGGGCAAGAAGCAGTCCCTATCTGCATGTTTGGATAGCCTCTCTGGACAGCCCTAATGGCCCACGAGGTCATGCACTAGGGTACATGACCTCTGTCTGCCCAGGCCCTGGGACCAGTCTGTCCCAGCTACCTCTCTTGGTTTCTCAGCCTCGCCTCTCCCTGCTCCAACGTCTGCCCCAGCATGACACTTCCGTCACAGCACCCTCTTCAAGGCACCATGAGGACTCCTGATTCCCCCCCTCACCACCATTAAATGTAAATGCTTCCCCTGGTTTCTAAGAGCTCCGCATGCAGATCCCAGACTATCCCTCCCCAACCCACACAGAGGAACTCTTGTGACAGCCCCTTCCTGTGCCATCCTCTACACAAGTGGGTGACCCACTCCCTCTCTCTGCCACACCTGGCCAAGTCCAGCCTTGACCCTTATATGAAGAGACCTTGTAGCAGGATCATAGAGGAGCAATTTTATTGTGCCTCGGTTTCCTAATCTGTAAATGGGAGGAAATAAGAGCACCTCTCATGAGGTTGCTGCAAAGGTTTAATTAGATCACTTACCCGAGCATTCTCAGAGACCACAGTGGAAATAGCACAGCCAGCAGCAAGCCTGACAGACTCCAGAATGCACTCACCTCTTTGAATCTTTAAATTTACCATTCGAATTATACAATTACCTGGATTTATACAACACATTTCCTGGATGGGAGAACTGTCTCTCCCTTTGGGCTGCAGATTTGTAAACCTTCTATACTGCACACCTTATGCATTTCCTAGACTCCCACAGAGCCTCTGGTGCTCCAAAGCCCTGGGTCTGAACCGTCCTTTTCTTTTCACTAATCAATTGAAATGCTGCCACATACTCCTGAGCCCTTTCTTTCATGAGGGGCTTCAGGGGGAAGACTGGAGACGACTTATCTTCCTAACACTGCACTCTGACAGGCCGACATTGAACGTGATCACCAGAGCTGGCCTGGAGATGCGCAACATATTATACTTAAGTAACAAAAAAAAAAGGGCTTTCATTAAAATGACCCTCAGCTTGGAGTTTGCATGGAAAGGAGAGTGCCGTGTGGTGGGGACTGGCCTCCAATAAATCCCAACTGTGACTTGGAAAAGCCTTCCAGGAAAGCCCCACAGTCCACAGCGTTGCAGGCCCTGCTGTTGTTTCCACGAGCTCCAAGAATCCAGACTCCCCACCCAGAGCCCCCAAAGGTGTGGCCAAAAGTTAATGGGCTCCAAAGGGGAGACTGTAGGTATATAAGGGCCAGTCAGACCAGTGAGACACCAGAGGACAAGCAGAGAGACTGCCAGGCCCACGCAGACCACACCCACACTGTGAGTAGCCATGGAAGGAAGTGGGAAGGGGGAGGTGGTGAGCATGAGCCCCAAGGGTAGAACAGTGGTGAGCTGACCAGCTCCTATGTTTTTCTGCCACTTCAAGTGCTCAGCTGGGTTTCAGACTGACTGCCCCAAGCTGATTTCAGGTAGCAGGTTAAAGGTGTACATAGGAAGCAGAGGCAGTGCTGCCCTGAGGCTCCGAGGCCCGATAAAGAGCAGGTGGGTGGGTTCCTGGCAACAGAGAGGCTGTTGAGGTCAGTGGTGCCACTGCCAGCCAGCCAGAAACCCAAGCCAGAGCTCAGCAGGAACACAGGATGCCACAAGACACGGAGACTTTGCTCTGGGAAGTTAAGGAGGAAGCTGGTTCCTAGGGACCACAGGCTTGTACTCCCAGGGAGGAGGAGGGTGGAGACAGGCAACCGGTCCAGAGCTGAGCACCTGGAGGCAGAGCCCAGCCTGGGTGATGGAAGGAGAAGTCAGGACTCACCACACAGTGGAACGCTCTCCCCCACTCCATGCTCCCAGAACACAAATAAATGTAGGTGACAAGGATTTTGACGTTTTTTTTATTCCAAGTTCTTATTGATTCTTATGGAGTGAATTAAATGCCAACACCAGAATGAAAAGGGATCTATAGCATCTCCATGAAGGAAATGGGATGCCATAAATATGACACAGCCAGCTCCTCTGGGAGGGACAGGGACCCAGAGACTGCACAGCAGAAGGATAGGAACAGAAGGAAGGAACCATGATCCGGAGCTCCCCACCCCCACCTGTCCTCTGTCCTCTGAAGATCCTTCAAGAGAAACGGTCTTCAGTGGGCTAGGGGGCGGGGGCTGCTTCTTACCCTACTGGAATTTGTATGCAGCTAACGTGGGGGGCTTTGGCTGTCTGAGCGCTGGTGTTCTTGCTCATGGAGTTTTATCAAGGGGAGGGGAGAAAGAAGGACAGGGCAACAGCCTAGCGGAAGGCAGAGGGAGTGCCCTGCTGAGTGTAGGTGGCTGCAGCTGGCTGAGGAGCCAGGTCCCGGCAGAGAGGCAGGACAACAGCCCTGAAATGTTCTGTCCGGAGGGAGAGAGGGTGGGGCCTGCGGAGAAGCCTGGAAGCTCAGGCAGAACAATCTCCTAATAAACAGAATCCTGTGGGAGGCCTGGCGGACTCCCAGAAGCTCATTATCTGAAACCCTTTAATTACCCTATGCCTCCTGCAGCAGGGGCCGCCCCTGGTCTCCCCTTCTTGCTGTAGAGGCCCAGCCCTTCAGCCCCGCAGCCCACCCAGCATAGAATGTTGGTGCCCAGGGTACATTCAGCAGGCCTGCCCCCTGTGACGCCTTCTCTGCCTTCTGGGACCAAAACTAGCATATGGCAGGGGGACTGGGAAAAGCACCAGGCCTCAAAAGGCCTGGATCCCAACCCCCACTGCCTTTGAATGAGGCCCTCCACCTGCCCAGGTCTCCTTCCCTCCCCAGACCACACCTATACCCAGATGGACTTAAGGATTGTGTGGGAGGGGCTAGGAATGGGACTCCTTGCCCCAATATAAGGAATCATTCTAGACTGGCACCCAGATCACACCCTCTTCCCCATAGGACCCTCCTCACCCAGTTCAAAGCCGGGCCTGTTGACCCATTTCTCAAGCCTCTGCACTCCTGCAGTCACCACACCCACGTGCTCCCTGCTGGGTCTCTACCGCCCACCCAGACAAAGCCACTTCCTGAGATGCAGGAGGGCCCTCCTCACCACCTTCCCATCGCTTAGGGCATGCTTAGGTGTGGGGTGGGGGCTTGCAGGGAAGATGCGCTCCCCTATTGTTTCTGCATGGCAGTGAACAGGCAGTTAGATTCACAGAAGCTGGGGAGGGGCTTGTTCTATGGTCCTGGAGTTTTTGGATACTGCTCCATCTAGCTCTGCCTCCACATGGCAGAGGATCTCTGTCCTTTTCCCTCTCCATCTGGGGTCTTGGCCTGGTGCTCCCAAGCAGAGGTGGGGTCATCTGGGCCTAGGAGCATCCCTTTCAACATCATAATTGGTCCAGGAAGCAGGGTGGGTTCCCTGGGACTTAGGGCATAGCTCTGTTAGTAATCTAGGAGTTCTTTCTCTGAGGCACAAGGTCCCCCCCCCACTTCAGGAGCCTAACTGACCTCAGCAGACCTCACCTATAACAAAGAGAGGGGCTCGCAAGAGGAGTGATTCTTCCTGGAGGGTGGCAGGAGCCAGGTGCCTCTCTGGATCAGCTCTCATGGCTCTGGGCACAGATGGGGCTCTGAGCTCATCGGGTGAAGCCCCATGTGCACAGGATCACACAGCCACAGACAGGGCATGGCCCAGAGCTGAGGGTCCACCTCCAGCGCAGCAGCCCATCACTGCCCCAAACTGGTGACAGGAGCTCCTCCTTGTTCAGCTTCAGGATGGTATCCTGCAAAGTTGTGTCTGCCCTGCTGATGGTTCATATTGCTGCTCTGATGGCCTCCCAGACAGAAGCCTTTGTTCCCATCTTCACCTACAGCGAGGTCCAGAGAATGCGGGTAAGAAATCTCTGCCCCCTCCCCAGCATGGCCCAGTGACTCACAGCCCTGCTCAGCATGGAAGAGGGGTTAGTTTCTCCAAGGCACAAGTGTCTCTTCAGTAAACCTACATTTAATCAACTATGCCAGTGACACTGAGGACAGCATGAAGGACCTCAGGCTCCAACCACCACCTAGCCTCCTTGGCTCCTCCACCAGTGCCACTCAAAGGTGTCAGTGGAGTGACATCTTGTCCCACTCCTGCTCATCCTTCCAAGGAAATTTTCAATTAACAAGTCAATACATATTTGCTGAGCACTGGGTGAGAGGCCAGGCACACAAGGAAATCTAAGAAGGCTCAGGAGCCAAGCACAAACACATAAAATTTCACTAACAATATAAGACAAAAGGGCGATGTCACAAGGCAGGGGATGATTAATTGCCCGACAAGGGATGCTGTTGGTTAAGTTCTGAGTTCAGAGGAGGGGGAAATTGCTGTGGGCTGGTGCCTGTTCAGAAGCCTACATGGAAAATGCAGCCCTGAGCCCTAGGGAAGCAGGAGGAGGACCCGTGCGGGCAACTTCCAGGCAGCACTGGCAAAGACTCCTGTTTTTTAGAGGCCAAGAGGCAACAAGGCAGCCTAAGGAATTGGAGGCAGACCTAAGGACAAAGGGGCCACTGGGCCTGCCTCCCTGTGACTATTAACTTCAGATGCAGGGCTTCTGAGTGTCTGTGCTGACACTGGTTTCTCTTCCACCCAAGGAGATGAAAAAATGGAACTTTCATGTCCCTCCAGTCAGTGACCCAGGCTCCAATAGGGACAAGCACCTGAGTCAGTTCTCTGGAAGGTCACGTGGCCCTCTGGTCCCTTTCTGTGTCTACACCCTCTAGGGCAGGCATCCTTTGCAGAGGCAAGGCTAGACCCAGATCTCCTTCTTCAGGGACAGACATAGAAACTGATGGGGGACCTAAACATGCCTTCCTCCACTCTGCTGCCTCTCCAGAAAAGACATCCTACTGTTGTAGAATTGCCACATCTCAGAGCAGGCCCAGAGCTGAGTCCCAAGACTGTCATTAGAGAAACCAAAGCACAGGGGTGTGTCTGATCCGAGTGCTCTGAGACCTGGTCGGCAGGATTCCAGGCAAGATTTGGGGCTGGACAGAAAGAGTCAAACTCAGTGGAACATAAACTAGCAAAATGGCAACCAAAGGACACTTTGCATTTATCTGCCTTGTGGCTTTGCTCCCTGTAATTGCCAGGTTCTGGGATTTTTATGAAGAAGCTGCACAGCCCTTTCTCCATAATTCATCTCCTGTCTTGCCTCTTAGAAATCACCTCCCAGGGACTCGTTTCTGGGTCCACCCCATGGCGCCCTCAGGCTAGGCTGTCCTGCCACCATTTTTTCCTGCACTCTCTGCTAAGAAAAACACATTTTGACATTTAATATACATGAAGGGCAGCCATTATTTTCAACAATCTGGGTGTATTGTTTGGACTTCAAAGGAACAGATTCCTCTTCAGGTTGACCTGTTAGTGCACAACTCTAGGACATTCTTTGCACTGGGTGTCTGTGACTCCTGGTGCAGGAGGCACCTGAGGGGGGAGGGGGTTTGCAGCCTGAGCTCCCCTCAGGCCACTTGGCACCCTGGGAGAAACAAACAAGGGCCACTGGGGAGGAGCGCTGGTTTTGTGTGATTTTATGCTCTGTCCCCAGGAAAAGGAGCAGAACAAAGGGCAAAAGAAATCCCTGAGTGAACAGCAGGGATCTCAAGAAGTGGGCCCACTGGTGGACGGCATGGATCCTGCAGAGGAAAAAGAAGACCTGGTTATCAAGGTGAACAGATAAGTGGACAACGCAGAGAAAGCTGGTGTGGGTTCCCCTGGCCAGCCACAGAATGTGCTAGGGTACAGTGGTGAGCTAGATGGGAGGGGACCCCTCCCTGCAAAGAGGTAGAGCAAAGACATCCCAGAAGAAGGAACAGTGAACACCACAGCTCTGTTCAGGAAGCACCTGGTGAGTTTGAGTTCCTTCATGCCATGGCTGCCCTGAGAGGGGGCAGGCATTCAACAGAGTCTGGAGGGCTAGAGGCCACTGGGGATTCCAAGCAGGGAATTCACTGGGTCTCTGGTGTAAAAAGATCTGGGAGGCATGAACCAAGGCAGGAAACTAGTTAGGAGGCAGATGCAGTCCTTGGTTGGAAGAGAGGTGATCAGGATGTGGTTCCTTCCCCCTAGACAGGAACTCAGGAGGCAGTTATAGTGTGAAGGCCCAGGGCCCAGGACCTTCAGCAACAAGTTAGGAAGCACAGATGGTCCAGGCTGGAGAGAGCCTCAAGTGTGTCTGGTAGAGCTTGGTAATTTCACAATCACATATCCAGACAATGATTGCTCCAAGGCCCTGCCATGTGTGTGACCAGGTTCTGGGCCCTGGAGACTGAGTGGTGAACAAAACTGACAAATCCAATGCCCTCCTGGCACTCACATTCCAGTGGGGGGCCAGAAACAGGTGCCAGAAGGACAGGCAACAGACCATAAGCAGGATAATAAGCAAATTTCGTAGTATGGCAGGTAGTGATATGTGCTATGGAGAAAAATAAAGCAGGGAAAGCAGATGGGGTTGGTTGCAATTTTAAATGGGTTGATCAGAGCAGGCTCCATGATGCGATGCTATCAGTGCAAAGACCTGAAGAAAATGAGGGACTGACCCAAAAGCATTACAGGCAGAAGGAAGAGAAGGGCAAAGGCCCTGAGGCAGGAGTGGGCCCAGTGCATTCAGGGAACAATTAGGAGGCCAGAGTGGCTGGAAGAGAGGGAATCCGGAGAGATTCAGTCCAGGTGGTCATGGTGGAGGCAGAACAAAATGGTTAGACTCTGGAAATATTTTGGAGTTAGAAGCCCACAGAATTTGCTGAAAGAATGTACGTAGGATGTGGAAAAATAAAAAATAAAAATAAAAAAAGAGAGAAAACTGACTTCAAGGGTTTTGGCCAGAACACCTGAGGTGGGGAAGCCTGTGCGTGGCTGCAGGCTGACAGGAGGACCTGGAGGTTAGACTGCACACGCGAACTGTGAGGTGTCTGTTGGGCATCTGCATGGAGATATTGTACAGGCAGGTGGATATATGCAAGTCAGGACTTCGGGAGAGGTTAAGGCTGGAGGCATAACGTGAGAGTCATCAGCAATTAGATGAAATTTCAATCCAGGATAGCGTGAGATCGTTAAGTGGGTATGGGCAGATGGAGAAGGGAGAGGCCCCAGGACCGAGCGTGAGGCACTTCCCTATAGAGGTGCGTGGGAGGGAAGGAGATTGCGGTCTGGAGAGAGTGAGGTCCTTGCCAAGGTCACACAGTGGTCTGGGTAAAACCAAGCCGGACTTCATGCCTCCCGTCTCCCCCTGGACATTGGCCGGTGATCTTTCCACCCCCTTGGGTTGCCACAGCAATGCTGTCCACAAACAGTGAGGTTAGACAGGTAGCCCACAGAGTGATCTTGGTGCCATCACCACACCGAGTGGCAGGCTCCTTAGGCTCTTGGAGAGAGAACTGGGCGTGAGTCATTCAGCTGGTAAAGGGGGAGCTGGCTCTGACCTGCCCTCTTACGTGCAGCAGAGGCAGAGTTAAGGTACCAATTGAGGTTCCCATGGTACACATTATGTCTGATGTAACCTCTATAATAGATTTTGGGGTGAGACACCTCTCATTCCCTACCTATCTCCCTAGAACTATGATATGCAGACCAGGAGGCCCTTATGGATCATCCAGTCCAGCCTCCTCATTTTAGTGAGGAAACTGAGGCCCAGAGATAGGCATAATCACAACAAGGGACTGGCATAGGCCAGCTGGGGCCCAGAGCTCACAGGAGGCATGCCTAAGGCTGTCCCTCAGGCATCTGGAGCCCATTTCCCAGGCCCAAGGAGGCCAGTGGGATGTGGGGCTGGTTTGGCAGCAAGATCATTGAACTAGGAAGCTCTGGGGATGACTGTAAGAATAGTCAGTGCTCCTGGCTCTGCCACAACAACTTCTCTTGATGGTGAGCCTCCAGACAGGTCCTCCAGAGTCTCACTTGTTTCTTCACAGTGCTAGATCAAATGTAGCTTGGTGGTCACTGGCATCAACCCTGAAGACAGGCCCCCTGGCTGTACTGTTTTCTTCCTCACTGTTTAGTACCTGTGTGGCCTTGAGCAAGTTATTCAACCTCTTTGTCCTCAGTTTTCTAACCTGGAGAATGGGGGCATTAATGGTCTCTACAGCATAGTGTTATCAAAAAGCTTAAGAATATACTGAGGCACTTAAGATAACACCTGGCACAGGGTGGTATATCCTCCAGAAGAAAGGGGAGGTGAGTGCCCTGCCCATGTGAAAAGTCAGGGTGTTCCTGACAACCCCACCACTCCTGGACCAGGTTCCCCACTAGAGGTGTTTTGTTAATTTTGCTCCCATAAGTCTCAGTGACTTCCAAGATCAAGCCTCCTGGTTAGAACTGGGAGACCAAGGGAGAGATGGATATAGAGGGGGTGCCAGAATTTCCACTTGGCCCTAGAAGCCCAGAGAGTCCCAGAGGATCTGGCAGAGTGGGGCCAGCAGAGTGGTATAGCCCCTGTAGGGCAATCAGGGGTTAATAGCACTCTCCCAGCCTCTCCCTTCTTGTTAACTCTGCCTTATTTCACAGCTGACTGCTCCTGTGGAGATTGGAATGAGGATGAATTCCAGGCAGCTGGAAAAGTACCTGGCCACCGTGGAAGGGCTGCTGAGCGAGGTGCTGCTGTCCACCCAAGACAGTGCGGTGGACAGGCAGGTGGGCATCACTGCACAGGGACTAACCTCTGCCCAGTTGCATTAGTATTCCAGGAGCTAGCAGTCTGAACAGGGGTTTGGGGATAGCAATTTGTTTTTCTGCTTTACGCCTGAGAACGTGAAGCTGTTTTCTCCCAAAAGTGTGAATTCCCCTCCAGTCTCCAAGCCTAATCTTGGAGCAGGGTAGGCTCAGATGGGAAGCTGGGGCTGGAGGAGCCCAGCTTCCTGCCAGGGGCATCTCCAGGTCCTGCCTAGATGGCTCAGGCCCAAGTCCCAAGCACTTTCTGGCAGAGGACTACAACAAATGACAACCCAGCAACACTACTCTGCTCCAAATACATTCATTACCTACCCACCCCCTCAACCCTGCCAAATACTGCTGAGGCTGGTCATTTCTCTGAAGAAAAAAAATGCAATCTGCCCAAAGCCTGTTTTTTGTGTTTTTTTTTTTCCTTCATCATTCTGCAAATTGAAGTCCTGAGCCCCATTTGGCCTTGCCCAGTTCAAGGTCTGCTGGAGTTACTTGTGCAAAGTTAGGCTGACAAACAGCCACTAATTACTTCTCACAGTCCCCAGAAAAGGAGAAAGGCTGGGTGGAAGTGTCCAAGGTGGAGGAACAGGGAAGTTAAATGACTTGCCCCAGGCTACAGAGAAAGCTAGAGGCGGAGCTTCCAGAAGCCTGGTAAAACCTGCCCCTCCTCCCTGGGACCTGCAGGCAGGCTTAGAAAGCGGTTTCATAAGCTCGTCGTTGCCCTGCTAACTCTGCGCTGCAAACCTCCTTTGCTTTTCTCCAGCAGTCAAATGGCACCCCCCTCCACTCCGGGAAGAAAGTGGCTGGTGGCTGAAACTGACAGCCCACTCCCACTCCCCACCCCAACCCAGGGAGGCCCCAGAAGGCTGCATGGCCTGGCAGCGGGGTTTGGAAGAAAACAGCCTCTCCCAGGCAAATCCCCCTTCAGGAAATAAAATGTGAAATATACAGAAATGACTCTTGTATTTAGTATCTTAATTTCCGAAGGTCAAACTCAGATCAGGCCATAATGGGGGGAAAAATAAAGTTCAGAATTTTGCCATAAATGGTGCATACATTAGTAAATATGCACCTTTTCTAAGTTCTATGTTCAAATATTAATTTAGGCCACAGAATTAGAAGATTTGCATTGGCCCTTGGGTGAGGGGTAAGGAAACTGAGGCCCAGAGAAATGGCTTTTTTTGCCCACACACTGGGTCTATGGCTGAGCAAGGACTGGAATAAGATGTCCTGAATTCTGGTGCATTTTCAGTTTGCTTGCCAACAAACTCAAGGTCTGAGGGCCAGAGAGTTTAAAGGCCTCTGCATTTACCCCCTTGCTGAGTAGCTTCCTGTTAGCCTTTCCCAATGAAGGCAAGGTGGTAATGCCTGCCTTGAGATGAGGGTGTGGAGGTACCAGCAAAGAGCAAATTACTATTATTATTATCACCCTGTGACATGTTCCAGCATCTGCAGCAAAATCATACAGCCAGCTCACTTATTTCTGCCTTCTAAAAAAACTGGATGGGACATTTCATTCCAATTTAATTTTACATTAATGAATGTTCATTTATTTATAAGCTAGGGCCATACAGAAACCATAGGTTACCAACAATTAGACGCGGTGCCCATTCCATATTTCCACCCACCCCAACCAGTGCAGGGGCTTAACCAGATAGTAGTTACAGGAACAAGAAAACTCCAATCCTTAAAAGGGACACTCCCCTGGGGTGCTCTGAATGCTCCCAAGGAACATCCAAACCCAGCTTGCTGCACATTCATGTAGTTTCCAATGCGCTCCAATGCACGTACTAAGAAACCCAAGCGCAGCTGCAGGGTCTAGGGAAATGGTGCCAAATGCCAGGTAACAAATGGAGCCAGGGCCGCCGCAGGGCAGGTGGGAGAGAAAGGAAGAAAAAACACAGGAACGTGTAAAGCCTGCAACTGGAAGGAACTTAATCCAAGACCCCTGGCTCTCCCGAGTTCCATGCCAGTCACTGAATTATCTGCGGTGCTCTCCAAGAAGCAGGAAAACAAAATGCTCACTGTCTCTTCCCCTGAGGAAAACACAGATTCCGTGTAGTTTCCTCACTCTCGGCTCAGACCTGCTCCTGCAGTGCGACCATCTCCCGCACCGCCAGCAGGGGCGCCCTCTGAGGAACTTTCTTAATGATCTGAGGGCTACAGAGCAGCCTTGCAATAGGCGCCAATGTGGGGGAACAAAGACCCCTAGGAGATTTCTCCCCAGGTAGTCTGTATCTCTTTTTAACGGGAATTGGATCAGCAAATACAGCGCCTGAGAAATGAGAGGGTGATCCTGCTCTACAGAACAGCCCTGTTCGACGCTGAGCGCTGCAGCTGCTTGTCCAGGGCCCTCGCCCAGCAGCCTGAGGTGCTGTTACTGGGGAATGAGCTGCAACAGGACCCCGCCACCGCTGGCATCTATATGCATTGTAGCCTGGGCCCTATTTAGATATGTCAGCTCCTTTCTTCTCTCCTTTTCCTCTTCCCACCACTGTTCTCACAATTGGCTCAAATAAGTTTTTTGCTCCAAGTTCCTCCAATTTCTAAGATAGCAGACTGGATTGCTTACAGGACCTGCATAGCCCTGGAAGAAACTAAAATTGGGGGAAGATTGGGAAGAATTCTGTGAGCTGAGCCAAGAGAAAATGACCATGTTTTCACAAAACAGAAGTAAGGAGACACACTCTTAATGAACGTGCTAGAATGCCTGGGCCAGGATCCAGCCAGGACCAGACGGGGAGGGGGCCCAGAGGAACCAGTTTTCCTCACATCTGGCTGAGGTTTATCCAGCAAAATCTGCGAGACTCTCTGCAGATACCTGGCAATTACGGACAGTTACAGATTACCCCTGTCTTTGAGTGGAATGTGCTGTACATATAACAGGACTACGGGTAATTATAGGGCAACCTGAACCTAGGTGCACAAGACAGAGATGATGAGATATTTTCTTCATAACCACATCGGTGTGATTTTATAATTACTGAGCTACATGATTTGCAGTGGAATTGAATAGTTAAAAGCAAAGAGTAATTGCCTGCTATCTGTACTCTGTAATTTAGTATAATCTAATCATGGACAAAGTCCAAAAGAAACTGTTTGAAAGCATTACATTTTTCTTCACACACAATTCACTTTTGACATCAGGGAATGTATTCCACACCTCTTAAGAAACTCTTCCCACTGATATCAAAGTGTGAGACTGACCAAAAGAATGGCAGTTTTGTTTCATTGTCACCTTAAAAGCAGGTGACAAAACTGCCCATTAAACCCATTCCAGCATTTCTCTGTGGCTCTCTTTGCCCCTTCATTGACCTAGAGAGATGGAAAGAGTCCTTCTCTTCCACATGGCACCGAAATGAGGCAATAACCTGTTGGGCAGTGCTGGGCCATTTCAGTTCAAATCAGAGCCCCAAATGGCACCCACATTGTCCTATCTTTTCAACTGCACTTTCCAAGTGTCTCCTCCCCACTATAGTGTGACGCCACCATGATGTGGTTTGGAGGAAGCCCAGAATAGCTGAGGGACACATGAGGTTGGCAATGAGGCAGATCAAGGACAAGCCTGTGGTCCCTGAGCATCTCTAAAGATCTGGTAAATGTGTGCAGGGCTTTGCAGCAGGAGGAGGGGTACAGAACCCACTGAAAGATTCATGGCTGTTGTTATTATAAGACTCTACCGAGACGGGAGGTCAGCAGGAAGGCAGGCAGAGTGGCAGCCCTGTGGCAATCCAGAGTGTCCTCCAAATAGCCCCTTGCTGCCACTAAGAGTGTGGATGTGGTTACTAAGTAGATTTAGACACTAGAGCTTATTTTCCTCTTTTGCCTTTAATAAATCACAGCCGACCACAGTCTGAGCAGCTCACCTTTTAAAAAATCACAACAAAGTGATGAGAAAGGAAGGCACTATTTCCCTTTTCTTTAACTATGGACAGGCCCAGCTGAGGAACCACAATGAAGACACAGAAAGGCAGACCAGAGAAGGCCCACAAGGGCTCACAGGCAGTACTCCCCATGGGGTAGGGATGAAAAGGAAGCACTGAGATCCTGCCCTAGTGGGGGATCACCAGGCTTAGCTAAGGAAGTGTGGGGGTGTTTTCATGGAGGAAAGTGAACAGCAACAAGCTGACTTCACTGAAGCAGGAAAAGTTGATGGAGAACCCAGAGGGGTTGGTAATCCAGGGAGGGACAGGACTGGATCAGAGTTTGGAAGGAAAAGGAAAAGTAGAGACCTGGGAGAAAGAACTGACTTGTGAGATTTTTACTGACTGATTTTTTGAATAAGATGGTGAGGTTTTGTCTCACAGGGGTGAGGACAAAATACTGATGGGCTGGCACACTGCCATACCAAAGGCCTGCTGGACAGCAGATGAGACCTAGGGCTGCCAGAAGCTACCATGGAGGCAGAAGGGTGGACCATAGTGGGTGGAGGAACTGCTGGGCACAGGTTGGGTTCCAAGCCAGAGGAAAGACACAGGGAGGGGTGAGGAGTGTCATCTGGCTCCAAGTGTGTGTACCAGCAGCAGTGTTTCCTAACACAAGGAAGGTTGACAAACTGACAAAGCCCACACTGGGTGCCATTGCTGAGGTAGGATGTATTTTTAAATTGCCCTAAGATCCATTGTGATGAAATAGACAACAACTCTGCAAAATGCTGTGACTAACTTTTTAAAGCATCAGTTTTTAAGCCCTCTTAGAATACACAGGACCAGTGCCAATTCCAAAAGATTCATTCTTTATATATATTGAACAGCACAGCTGCAAGGAGTTGCATGAATGCGACCAACTTATTTGTCATGCAAATGAAGAAAGCTCCTCAGCAAGAAATAAAATACTATCATGTGGTATATGTGTTAGGCAATCACTGTATCAAATTCATGGCATTCCATGCAAACACCGGCACAGAAAAGGAAAACACCACTTGGCTAGAAATTGCACCACATGGGAGCAGCTAGGTCAGGGCGATGGGGAGACCAATGACAGAAGCCCGACCAAGTCAAGGCTGTAATTTTCCCAGCATTTGTGGCCACTGTTGAATACCCCTGTGGTGGGGCAAGTGGCAGGAATGCCAACCACAGGCAGAGGGGCCTTGCCCACAGACAGGATCAGGGCAGGGACGGGAAGAGGGCCGTGTAGAGGTGGGCTATGAGACTGAAGGGGAGCACAGGGGGAGGGGTAGAAATGAAATAGAATCCAGGAGCCCTGCCATGAATGTTTGAGAAAGGCAGTTGATGAGGGATGTGGAAAGAATACAAAGAGGGAGAGGGAGGCGAAAAACTAGGAACCGCAGATCTGTTTCCATTTGCCATCAATCGCCAGGCTTCCCTTGGGCTTTCTCACTAAGAGTTGTCATGTAATCAAACAGCTGCCCTGTAGGAGGTTTGCAACAGCAATGCTGCTACAGATACGGGTTAAGTATAAACACTACGGAGCACATGCCAGAAACTGTCCTAAGCACCTTACACAAATAACCTCTTCTTATCCTCCCTAAAGCCAACACAGGTTTAGCAGAGGGGATCACACCTGTAAGAGCGGTGGAGTTGGGATTCCAGATCCCCCAACCTAAATCCTCGCCCTATCCATCTCTCCTTGCGAAAATCCCACTATCCCGGCACAGCATCCTCAGGAAGCCTGAACTGCCCAATGGAGCCCAAGGAGGACATTTGTATTCTTTCGCTGGCTGCGGAGGGAGGCGGCAAGCCCTCCGGCCAGAGCTTCCTGCAGACTTGTTCTGCTGCTGCGAGAAAACAGGCCTGAGGCCACGACCTGAGGTCAGACGGGTCTCGAAGTATGCCTGGGGGTCGTCTCTACGACCCAAACAAGGCCCTTCCCTGAGCGAAGAAGGGGCCAATCTGGGTCCTTAAGCAGAGAGAGAGGCAAAAGACCCTGTCTCTCCACTTTGATAGCGGCTGTTCTCCCCGATAAACAATTCATCCCTTAAAACAACATGATTTGAATGCCTACCACGTGCCAGGGACTAAGCAAGGGCCAGAGGATTCTGACATAAACGCCATCTGGTCTTACAGGCGAGGAGAAGCAACTGAGCAAGGAGGGAAGAGGGAAAAGGCATAAAAACTGACTTCCAGGACCTCCCCAAATGGCTGCCGTTAAGACCGAGCATGACCTCCTCATCATGGCTGGCCTAGCGGGTCAGGCTCCGACCTCCTCAACATGGCTACCACGACCGACCTTCCCATCATGGCGCGGAGCCCCGCCTGCTCTGCCCGGGCCGCGGAGCGGAGCAGTTCCGGGTGCGCTACGCGCCGGGGGCGGCGTCCTGGCCATGGCCGGCCTGTCAGACCCGGAGCTGCGGCGGGAGCTGCAGGCCCTGGGCTTCCAGCCAGGACCCATCACCGACACCACCCGGGACGTCTACCGCAAAAAGCTCCGCCGCCTGCGCGAGGAGGCCCGGACGCGGAGCGAGGAGCGGCTACGGGAGGAGGCCAGGCTGCGCGCCCGGCCCGCCGCGGCCTCCCTGCGGGCGGAGCCCTGGCCCTCTCCACCAGCCTCGAGCGCGGCCTACGCGACCCCTGGGGCCTACGGCGATCTTCGGGCCTCCGCGGCTTCCTGGTCCGAGAGCCGCAACCTCGCCTACCCCGCCCGCCCTGCGCCGTTCAGGCGCCGCGCCTCGGTTCGGGGCAGCTCGGAGGAGGACGAGGACGCCCGGCCACTCCACAAAGCCGCGCCGGGGCTCGGGGCCCGTCGCTGGTGGGCCGCGTCCCCGACCCCGGCGCGACTGCCCTCCGCCCTCGGCCCCAACCCGCGGCCCGGCCTGCGGGGTACGCGAGCGGGCCCTGCGGGCGCGGCGCAATCCCGGCCCGAGGCCGGGCGGTGGTTGGAGCGCTGCTTGTCCCGGCTCTTGCTCTGGGCCAGCCTGGGGCTGCTGTTCGTCTTCCTGGGCATCCTGTGGGTGAAGATGGGCAAGCCCTCGGCGCCGCAGGAGGCGGAGGACCACAGTACGTCCAGGGCCGGCGCAGGGGTGGGCCTGGCGCGTGCGTGTCCCCCAGCGCGCCCACCTGTCCTCCCAACACCAGGCTACACATGCCTGCGCTTGGTCAGGTGTCTCTGGCTGTCTCCCTACCTCCAGACTTGCCTTGCCTTGCCCCCTGCCGTGGGGGAGAAGGCCAAAAAGGCTGGCGGGAACCCCTGCCTCAGCAATGATTTCTGCGTACACTTTCTCCTGGTCTCATTTTCTGCCCTAGCCCTCGCTCCTGAGCTGCCTTCCAACCATGTGCAGGAAGCAGTCGTCATTTGTAGTCAACCTTACCCCAGATTCTGGTTTTCCCCTCGCTGGAAGAAGCCACACTGCGCCTCTTAACAGACATGCCCACTCCCATCCCTTTTACTTCTTTCTGCCCTTTTGGTCTCTTGCTCAATCACACATCCGTGTCCATTTGAAGGCACCCAGGTTTCAGGGCCCACAGATGGGACAGGGTTGGAGTCCCACTTTGCACAGCAAAAGGTCCCTGCCCTGAGTTTTTGACTACAGGGACCTCATTGTCAAAGGGAGATTATACTAGCCCTGTCTGTGAGGCAGATGTGGAAAAACCTTTAAAAGGGTCTAAACTGGTATAAAGGGAGGTATTTATCATTGCTTGCAGCACCCTCATGGAGTGTGTTAAGAGAGGGTCCTGTGATTCAAGGACAATCTCGGCCATGCTTCTTTCCACACTTAGTGACATGGTTAGACATGCCAATAAGAGGTCTACCTGATAGAATGTTTCCTGAATAGTTGAAGTTCCTGAAATTGCCTCCTGAGCTCTAGTCTAACAGGAGACAATCCAGAGACCATGGCTTTATAAATTGAAATAAAAAGTGACATTGTAGTTCACCATAAAAGAATATTGTTTGCAAAACAAGACTAATTAATACCATTCCCAGGCTTGAGTCAAGGCCACGTCTTTCCACGCCTAGCAGGAACAGCCAAAGTGCAGGGAAAAGCTAAATTATATCTTAGCTATTGCAGCAGATGGATGTTTGGGTGTATGAACAAGTCTGTGGGTATGGGAATCCCAGACTCACACACACACTCAAACAATTCTGGGCTAGGAGAACAGTTAATGCACCCACTAGAGGAAAGCAGACCTGGGAGTGTCAAGGGACTGTAACTGCACTGGTGATCTCAGCCTACTTCCAGGTTCATGGCAGAGATGCTGTAAGACATGGCAGTTGGAGTTATCCTGGGAGATACCTGGAGTTCCCCTCCCTGTTCAAAGTGTCATTGTTTACAATTTATAAAACCGTCATGTATGTTGTCTTGTTTGAGGCTAACTCCCTGAGTTAGGCAAGGAAGGCTATATTGATCCTGTTTTCCAGATGAGGAAGAGGTTCAGAGTGGTTGAGTTGCCCGGAGCCCGTGGCTAATCATTTGTACCTGAGATTAGAACCCAGCTGTCCTAATTCCTAATCCAGGGCTGGGAAACCCTTACATTTTATTGTCTGTGTTTTAAAAGTGCCTTATTTAGATCTTTCTGATCCCAAATTTTATGTTGGTGATATTTTACTTCCCCTGAATTTTGAGAGTAGTCCCTGTTTGTACTCTTTCCTCAACCCACCCTTTTAATTTCCTCTGTTTCTTTTCTTGGTCTTAGTGAAATTGTTGCCGGTGGACTGTGAGGAAAAAACAGATGAGGTGAGTTTGAGTTTCTTTAGTTTTTATTCCTCTCGGAGTATGTTTGCCGCCATGAGGAGGTAAACTTCCCCAGAAAAAGATCATAATAGGAGCTGTTCAGGAGTGCTTCCTGTAATCTGCCAGAATCATGTCAGTTCTGTGATGTTTGTGTCAGAGTCAATTGTGGCAGTGAGGAGTACTTGAAACAGAATTGGGCTTCCCAGATCCAACCCTGGGCTTGCTATGGAAGCTGTTCCATCAGTGCCATTAGTCGTAGTGCTGGGGACTTGGATCTTCTGCCTAAATCCTAGGGGATCAGGGATCGGGGATGGGGGTGGGGGCAGGCAGAGGACAGTGCAGGAAACTGGTTGAAGGACCTCTGCCCCCTGGTTTTGGGAGGAGGGGCTGGCAGTTGTTAAGCAGCATTCTGGAGAACTGGAAGCCATGTTCAGTTCTGCATTCTCCTCTCCAGTAGCACTACTGTGGCTCTGAAAATGCTGTTCTGATTTGAAACATTGTTGGGGAGGGGGGTATTTGAAACACTTCTTTTCTTTGTTTTGTTTTAATCTTTTGAGGAATTCAGTAAGAAAATTATAATACATACTTAAAATAGAATACAACCATTACAAATTATAATAGACAGATAACATGGATGTTCACAATATATCAAACACTTCTGAAATGGAGCTTGCCCTCCTAGTCTATAGATTTGTTTTATGAAACTTAAATGTTCCCTACAAATAATATTTGGGGACAGTGAGCAGCCCCATCCACTTATGAAAGGAGCAATAGTGAGGAGGTGGTTGCTGGTACAGGTGGTAGTCTGGGGAGGATATGCCAGTAAATCTCTGGTCATAAATCCTATCAGGAGGAGCCCTGTGCTGCCAGAGGGCATGACTTAGTAGTCATTATTAAGTGTGCAATGCAAGGCCTCTCGGGCCCTCAGTTCACATCTCTTTTTTTTTTTTTTTAAGATTTCATTTCATTATTTTTAGAAAGAGGGGAAGTGAGAGAGGCAGAGAGGGAGAGAGACATCAATGTATGGTTGCGTTTCACCTGCCTCTAGCCACAGACCTGACTGGAAACCTGGTCTGTGACCTGGTTATGGGCCCTGGCTGGGGAATCGAACCTGCGCCTTAATCCACTGTGCTACCAGCCAGGGCCTCAGTTCACATCTCTTGCAGCCCGGGGCCTGGGAAAGAAGCGATGCCTGGTCACCTCCATGCTCCTGCATAGACTCTCTTACACATATTTATGAAGGGGCATCCTGATTCAGTACCCAGTTTTATTTCTCTTTGGCTTCTGCTGTGTCATATGGGGGGCGGGTGTTATTACATTCATTTATTGCTTTCACCCACCAAATACCTTTGCTTCCCAATTGTTTTGAGGAAACATATTCATAAATTTCATATTCCTTCCATCATAAAAGCACAATTGATGATTAGAGGAAGTAACCCAGAAACATAGGTGGTAGCAGAGGGGAAACTAGATTTTGAAGACTGAAAACCAAAACAGGAAAATAAGTAACTTTCTATAAAACTTCTCTGGCAATAACTAGCTTTGTTTATCTTTTAATTAGAAAATAGCTCCCTGATTTCTGTTTCTTGGTCCTTCACATCTACAAATGTGTCAGGCACACAACTGAATGACTGATGTGCTCCCTCTCTGCCCTCTGAGCTAGACATACTCTGTGAGCCCAGGCAGACACAATTAGGTCCTTATTCAAGTTGTGCTCAGTGAGTAGACAAGATACTTGGAACATCAGAGCAGGGAAAGCCAGGGTCTGGACCATAGGCTCTGTTGAGCTGAGATTTCATGAGGTGCCCTTGGCCTCATGAAGGGAGGACCCAGGAACAGGCAGATTGGGAGGCACTTCAGGCTTTTGATGACGCTCTTGCTAAAAGTCTCATTTCTTGTGTGGCTCCAGCTCATCCAGGACCCAGAGAGGCATTTGGGTTTCTTTCCCTCCTCAGCTGACTTAACTCTATTTTTCTTTTTTTTTTTTTTAAAGATTTTATTCATTATTCTTAGAGAGAAGGGCAGGGAGGGAGGAAAAGAGGGAGAGAAACATCAATGTATGGTTGCCTTTCACCTCCCTGCAGCTGGGGACCTGGTCAGAGACCTGGCTTGCAACCTGGTTATGTGCATTGACTGGGAATCGAACCATTGACCTTTGGGTTTGCAGGCTAGCACCAATCCACTGAGCCACACCAGCCAGGGCTCTTCCTCCCTTTATGCTACTGAAAATGAAAATGAAAACATGGAGGTAGGCTGGGAGTAGGAGTGTTGTCTTAATCAGGCTGCCTTATTGTCTGGTACCTTCTGTCCTGTTTCTTTTAGGTGGTATCAGTCCTTCTTTGACTAAATGCTAGGGAGTTGGAACGGTGTTAATTGTTACTGCCTTTTCTGGTTATGACCATAATATATGTTTAATGCAGAAAATTTGAAAAATGTGACAAAAGTCACCATGATTCTGCCACCTAGAGATAATTACTGTTAATATTTTGGGGGTATTTCCTTCCCATCTATCTCTGTATGTATGTTTATAGAATTGGGTTCTCAATGTATATTATTACATTTAACATTTATTATTAGCGTTTCCCATACCTTGAACATTCTTTAAAATAGTTTGGGTAGCTAACTCTACTAGAAGACACATGAGTTGTTTATGAATATTTATGGTTATGTGTATAAATCTTGGTTACATCACTTCGTATCTTATAAAAGCTTTCAGGTCTTTCAGCAACATTAGGGGACAAATCTTGTCCTTTGAGAGTGTTAGCAACCAATTTCCTTCTGTAGTTGCAGAGCCAGGCCCAGAATCGAGGCTCTCAGCTTCCAGTCCAGGACTTTGACCTGAAATGTGGGTGGTGGCCTTGGAGGTAACTGGCCTAACTCTACCACTCATGCATGAGCTGTGAGATCTTGGTGGCTTACAAGGTCTCTAAACCTCAGGCTCCCCATCCTAGTAATTGACGTACAGTAAAGATATGGTGACGATTCGGTGCACACTCATATAAACCACTCAACACAGAACCTGGCACTTCATCCACTCTCAAGGAAAAGCAGCTTTTCTTTTTTTATTTTTTAATGTTGTACAATCCGATAAACCTAGCAAGATGACCTCAATTCTGTTACTGGCACTAGAGGACTAAGTATGCATATATTCCTCTTCCTGTTTTCTCATACAGATGACTTTTCACCCCCTACAATTTCAAGATTGCTAGAAATTTTACTTTTTTAAGGGAATCCAGTTTAAATTTAAACATTTGCAGCAGATACTTCAAAAGGCAGACAATCAAGCCACAGGCAGATTGTAATCACCTGAGTCTCCAAAAAGGGTGAAAAGCATGTAATGACCCAAGGGGGAGGAAAGGCACAGCAGTCTCTGTATGTGCTTATATGCTCCCCCAGGATGACGTCAGTTCCCACAGCTACCTCGTCTGTCCTCCGTGGCCCCACCTAACAGCCATTACTCCTGTGGGAACTGTCGGGCAGAGGCTGGGGAGCCTCCAGGATGGCAGACCTTTAGTTACTGCACCTGCTTAGTTACTGCTTCTGCTTTTACAAAGTTCCTTTTCAGTCAGTTAATCCCATATTTATCGACCCTGTCCTTGGGCTCACTGTTTTACAAGTTGATTTTAATTTTTTTTTTTTTTTTTTTT